>LKNJ01002280.1:0-65796 GCA_002120245.1 Maccullochella peelii
CAACCACAGGTCAAGACTCCGCAGCTCCGGAGGCAGAAAAGGGTTAGTTGGTTAATTTGACAACAGCAGACTCAACCAGACCGACTCTACAGCAAACAGTAAAAGTGTTGTCTTACATCCTCTGATTTTAGGTGTTTTGTGTGTATGGTATATCACCAATCTTAATTTCATTCTACCTTCCAGGGCCATGCTGATATTATTTGTGAGCAAAAGCTTAAACCCAAAAGGTATATCTTTGAAATCTTTTTTTGTTTAACTGTTTAACATGGAGGTCTGTTCAGACAAGGACAAGATTCCCTTCCCTTCATCTCAGAGATTTACATCACAAACGCAATATGGTTCCACTAATTTGATTTGTAATTTAAGTAATTCAATTTCTGCCATCAACCCATCATCCTTTCAAACATCAACTATTATCAAGTCCTTATGCAGGAATTGTTTATTTTTTGTTTGTTTAAAATCTGGAAAGCTTCAGTGCAACTGCATGACTTGAGTATGCATGTTACGTGGGGGGTAGGGAGAGGACCCAGGCGCCGACTGGATGCCGAGACAGACAGGAGTTTTAAAGGTTCATTTATTATCAGGGCAGGTTTTGGATGGGCAAGCAAACAGGCAAGGGAACCGGCAGGGAAACAGACAGGTTATCAAGTAGGTTTATCAGGCAAGTTACCAGGCAGGTTGTCAGGAAGGTTAACAGGCAAAGTATCAGGCAGGACGCTGATTCCACACGCGAACACACTCAATGAACCCACCCTGAACAAAGGGCAGGGACTGGCATAAATAGGGAAGGGACTGACGGGGGGAATCAGGGGCAGGTGTGCAACCGGGAGCAGATGTAAACAATCAGACATGAGGGCAGGAAAAATAGAAAATGAGAGAAACAAGACTCCACAATAAAACAGGAACTGACAGATATGCGGACCGTAACTGCATATTCATACAGCTAGCTGCTCAAATATGATTATCCTATGTGTTCTAATTAAATATGCATAGTACACAAAGTGTACTATGTAAGTGTACGTGTACAGTGTGTGCATAGATGAGGTCATTACTCATAGTTTTAGACTGAAGTTCTCTGTAGCAAATTATTTGGGACAAACATGTCTTATATTTCTTTACATTAACATCACAGAACATTGGCTGTTAGAAAAGGCTCACAAACAGCATTTGGATGATCATGGGACAGCACAACCCTCCAAAGAAACCTGGACTGATTTCAATGCTTTAAAGTGAGACAGAAGCTCCACAAGACAGGGTAAAGTCTAGGGTGCAGGGGGTCTTTAAATTGAAAATTCATGCACTAAAAACAAACTAGCAAACAAAACATAACAATTTAATAAACAATAAATAAAAATATTTGTTTTGGTATTTTTCTGGTAAGAATATAGAACAGAATAGAATACAATAAATCAAATCTTAGTAAAAAATCGACCAGGTTCTTCAGTGTATATGGTCATGAGGACACCACCATAATTACAGACATTGAGGACTATGACTGGATCTGACAGTTCATAAGTGTCACGTCCCGTAGTCTTTGTCTGGTTTCCTGTTTTATTTAATAGTCTTGGCGTTCTTGTTTCCCGTTTGTTCTGTCCCTGCCCTCGTGTCTTGTGTGATTGTCTGCACCTGCCCCTGATTACCTCATCAGTCTCGTCCTTATTTATACTGGTCCTTTCCCTTTCTTCCCTGGTGGTTCATAATACTTGTTAGTGTGTATTGTGTGGGGTGTGTTCTGTGATCCTTCCACGTTGTTTTCATGTTCCTGAGTTGGATGAATTTCCTGTGCTTCAGTGTTTACCTGTATATGGACTTACCTGCTTGTTTGCCCGCCTGCCAGTGCCTACACGTGTGAGTTTAATACATTTTTGGAACTTCTCAAGCCTCCGTGCTTGTCTGCGATTGGGTCCTTCTCCTGCTCCCAGCACTGCAATGCCCTGTAACAATAAGAAGGCCAGAAACAGCCAATGGAAAGCATGGACAACATTACAGTTACTTATTTGTGCCACTAGATGTTCTCTATGTCCTATATCTCTACTAAACCTAAACCTTCATCAGCCACTGGATGTCGCTCTTTACCTAAACAAGCATGCATGCATGAACCTCCTTGATTGAAAACAACTGTACAGTTTATAAACCTGCAGGTTTTACAGTGTGCGTCCAATATTATCAAAGGAGCTAATAAAAATAACAAGTATTTCTATGATAATGACAATGACATACCCCCTAGAGCCTATTATAGCAACTTTACAACAACGACTCCCAGAAGAATGCTGAACATGGTATTCATGTAATGTTAAATAATCCTTGACGTGACATACATCATAACTAAGTATGACGTGACATACATAACTAAATTATCTCTATTAAAGATTTAAGTGTTCAGTTAGACTGCGTTTACAGCGAAAGTGGACTGAACTAATCGCATCTTCTTAATGCCCTGTCCAGCCAGGCAAATCAGACGATCACCGAGCAGACACAAGGGAGGAAGTCTGTCATATGATTGGGTCAATTTATCCCGTTATAAATCAGAGACCGGATATTGAGTGTTTGGCCTTCAACATAAAGTCAGGACCTGAGCGTTGGTACAAAAATGGAACTATATTATTAGAAAATTACTTTTACTACCATTATTAATACTACTACCAATTATAATAAGCTTTTGTGCAAATTTAATGTCTCAGTGTGGGGCAAACTTTCTAGGAACAATTGTGGGTGTTGACACAAAAGGAAACTCGTCTGTGGACAGTGGAAGGATTTTTAAAGGCAGCCAAAAAATATTTTTCTAAACCAAACTTTTATTTGTATAATTTAAGACTTCATATATTTAAGACCATTCTAACAAAAGACAACCACTCTAGGTAAGACAATTAACTAAATGAAATAACGATGAAAATCATTAAATTAAATCATACTATGACTAAAATGCCGGTTATTGTATGAAAAGAAGGAGAATATTTGCTACCTTTAAATCAGATATTTTTTGTAGCTTTTAGTTTGAAATTTGTAACCGGAAATACGGTGTATTCCGGATGCTTTGACCTTTGTTCACTCAAACCCAGACAGAATCATACAGGCTGGCTAATAGTTAACAAGTTGACTGAATGGCAGTGATGCATGGACAGTGGAAAGCATACCAGCAATTGTGAAGTCAATTTTAAACTGTCCAGACTTTACTGTTGGACCAACATGACACTGCTGGGCTGAGGAGGACGCGAGCCATCACCAGCTGAAGCAGCGAATACCTTAATAAACATTAAAACGTCGTCGGCTAACAGTTAGCAGACAGACACACGTCCCTGAGGACTGCATGAATATTTACAGCTAGTGTTTTCTTCCGTGAGCCAGTTAGACAACTTACCGGGAGACCCCCAGCGAAGCAAAGGTAAGTGCCAAGCAAACAAAATAACTAAAACACAAAATGAACGCCGCTTTCCGCCACCTGCTAACGATTAAACGCAGCTAGCTTAATTGCTAATACGCTGTGTGTGTTTGTCTGTGGCGCGTTGGCAGCAGTGACTATGCAGTCGAGCAGTGCGAACTATTATGTAAGAAACCAGGATTAGCGATAGCTGAGTTGTAAGTCTCCATCTCTATACGCTTCCCCCAACTATACATCTTTGCGTTGGCCCACCAACTCATACTCCAGTGTGAACATTTTGAGAAATGGTCTTCATTTAGAAGTGTGTGTGTATCGCTAGCTTGTTTGCAGTCGTGCAGTCAGGACGCGATGTGCTATGCAGCGAAGTGGTGAGTGGAAAGGCATCTTGCAGTCTGCAACCAGACTGTATCTCGGAGATTTATGGAAGAAAATGGAGATTTAAAATCTGTTCGGCTTTGGTGTTGTGTGGGATGTTTCAAGAATGGTCGGCAGTGTTGAAAATGTTTTTCACCTGATCTCTCCTGCTGCCTACATATTAACTGTACCCCCCCCCAAATCATCCTCAAACATATGATCCTGGTGCAGTGTTGCATGGCTGCAGCCTCCCGTGAACCCTGGTGCTCCGTTACCACTTTCACCTGACAACAACCAGGAGCAGAAACAGGATACTGAACTTGTTCCTAATTGTGTCAGACCACTGATGCATCCGGCACATCCTGGCCTGTTATCAGATATCTGATACCAGCCCGTCATGCTATCCCCCTATAGTTTTCACGGAGTGTACTCCCTCTTTCCTACTTTTTCTTTTTTCTTTTTGCTTGATTTGTATATTTATGTAGATCCTTAACTAGGTCTTGTAGTAGAAAGCTAGTTTTTTTTTTTTTTTTGAAGGCCCCAAACCCTTTGAGTATGAGAAGTGAGAAGCATGAAACTCTGACAGAAGCACCAAGTACAAGTAATGTTGTTTTTGTTTGAAAATAGTCAGATTTAAAGGCACTGAATAATGGATTTCACATGTTAATGTGATCATAGACCTTGTAATTGACAGCAGGTGCTTTTTGATTCAATGATGAAACCACCAGTCGGTTTCTTCTGTGTACCTGTGCCACTTTTTTCGCACACTGTATTTCCATGTTTTCCTTCCTCCGCTTATTTGCATGTAAATCCCAGACTTTCCATGCCAGACTTTTGCTGAGGTGAGGGGGCTCGCAATCCAGCCGGGTCACACGAGCGACCAGCTTATTTGCCAGCCAAATTGAGTTTCCATTCCAGCTTGTTGCCTGTGTACTGCTCTGGTGGCTCTGAATTTGAATGCAGGATCTACTTTGAGAGCACCAGCATTGTATTAATACTGACATGCAAAGGAAAACAGCAATAGATCATTTTTTTGGTTTGGGTTGTTGTTTGCACAGTGATGGAAGAAAAAGAGTGAACTGGAAAAGGAAAGTGAAGG
The DNA here is from genome assembly GCA_002120245.1 of Maccullochella peelii. Classification (NCBI taxonomy): domain Eukaryota; kingdom Metazoa; phylum Chordata; class Actinopteri; order Centrarchiformes; family Percichthyidae; genus Maccullochella; species Maccullochella peelii. Next base: position 4,833 of record LKNJ01002280.1, read on the forward strand.
TTTCCCACAGGGCAACACAACCAGTATTACTGTGCACACAGCACAAACCAAAATAAGCATTTTTTTCTATTAAATATGGATACCCTTTATAGGTCAGCCTGGTTTAGGGCTAGGGCTGAAGGATATGCAAAAAAACAAAAAATAATTTTGCGATTATTTTGACAGATTGCGATATGAGTCACTGTTTTAGTGGGAATGGTAATTTTTGCATTTTATTTTCACTGGAAAAAATATAATGAGAATGTGATTTTCTTTTTTTCTTTTTTTTTGCTGGGCTCTGTACCAAACAAGTATGTTGCCTTACATCTGGAGAATATGATTTGTAGGCCAGGGCATCTCTGTAGCACCACAACATTTCATTTATAATGGTATGTTGTGACACATTTGACCTTTTTCAAAAGATTGCAGCTCCTGCGATTTGGATTTTGCACTTGGCTATCTAATATTTTGATTAATTGTTCAGCCCTATGTGGGGCTGCAACTAACAATTATTTTCATCATAAATCAATCTACCTCTGATTAATCTGATTATTTTCTCAATTAATACAATTTTCTTTCCCTGTAAATTGTCAAAAACAAAACCCAAAACAGTGAAATATGCCCATTGCAATTCCCCAGAGCCCAAGGTAGCATCTATCAAGGTATTACATTTACAATGATATAAAACAGAGAAATGCAGAAAAATCCTCACATTTGAAGGACTGGGGAACAAAGAATATCTGGTGTTGCTTGAAAAGTGACTGAAATGATGAACCCATTATCAAAACAACTCAGAGCTGCAACGATTAGTTGATTCATTGATTAGTCGATCGAAAGACAATTAATGGGCAACTACTAATTAAACGTTTCAGTCATTTTTCAAGCATTTGCTGATTTCTTTGTCATATGACAGTAAATGAAGAGTCATTAGCTTTTGGACTTTTTGTTGGACAAAACAAGTAAGTTGAAGACACCTCCATGTGCTCTGTAATAACGAATGGCATTATTTCACTATTTTTTAACATTTTATTAACAAAACCATTTATCGATTAATCAAGAAAATAATTGCCAGATTAATCGATAATGAAAATAATTGTTAGTTGCGGCCCTTTCCTTTTGTGCTGATCTTATAGACATTTAATTGTTTTCTCAGTTCCTTTAGCCTCTGTTTTGTTGCTGTTTAGATAAGTTATTTTTGCGGGCCCATCTCTCCACCTTATGTTCAGGTTGGGCAGGCTTTACTGGGTCTCTGGGCCAGAATTTGGTCTGATAATTGCTGTTATTTGTGCAAAAGAGTGCCTCTTTCTTCAACAAAGATTTTTAACTTTGAGGTATTGTTGGGGAATTAAGCCTTTGGCTGTGCTCTGCCCTCCATCTCACTTCAAACATAAAACTGACTCCACATTGCAAGTGCAAGTCTTTTTGTGCCACTCTCTTCATTCTCATTAATCTGCCCTTGAAGATGACTTTTCATAGTGCTGGTGTAATCTCCTCACAAGTTCACGACTTGCGCACCACCCGGCAAGGTCAGACGAGCTTCCCCAGTCTCTCTTTCAAAAGTTCACATTTCTTAAGATCTAGGAAAGTTTAATCGTTTCAGTCATTTTTCAAACATAAATGTCAACCATTTATTGGTTCCAGCTACTTAAATGTGAGGATTTGCTGCTTTTCTTTGTCATATGACAGTAAATGAAGAGTCTTTAGCTTTTGGACTGTTGGTCGGACAAAACAAGCAAGTTGAAGACGCCACCATGTGCTCTGTAATAATGAATGGCATTATTTCACTATTTTTTAACATTTTATTGATAAAACCATTAATCGATTAATTGAAGAAAATAATTGCCAGATTTATCGATAATGAAAATAATTGTTAGTTGCAGCCCTAAAATAGTTACAAATTAGTTTTCTGTTGATAGACCATAGACTGTATATAAAGATGAATGACATGTCTCCTCTTCCTCCCACTGTACAAAAATGAAGCCAAAATATTCCGGATACGGGAGCTGCCATCATGCGCTGGTGATGTCATTTGGAGCCAGAGTCTGCGCAGTAGGCATCCTTATCGAGATCCCGCCCAACTCGGATGTTTTGACTTCACTTTTGGGGAGCTGTCATGTCATTCATCTTTATATACAGTCTATGTGATCGACTAGTGAATTGACTATTCATTTCAGCTCTAGCATTGTTATTTGTGTAAAGTGAAATTGATAATTCAGAATTTAAATTTTAAGAGGGTTTTCGTGTCTCTGCTGAGCATATATCCTAAAGATGTTATTTGGATTTTGAGGCATTGTATATGTAAATAAAATTAACTTGACTTAAGACCAGATTTTAATGCGAAACTTAAACAAAACACCACAGCACTTTGACTGCTTTTAAACAAAGTGCATATTGAGCAACAGTGTGCCAATTTATGAGTTAAAATCTTGTGTTTGCAGAGAAATCTGTTCAATTTGCAGCTTTCTATTAGAAAGTCTTTATGGAGAACTATATGGCTATGGAAAATAGGGCTTCAGTGGAACATTTACCTTGAGATGCACAGTTATGTTAATGAAGCAGATTAATTATGCCAAGTGCTGGGCTAGAGGGCTAACTGGTCGCAAGGAGAGAGGCCATTTAACAAGGCCGTGTCTGCACAAAGTGTTATATTTCTGCTTTATATAAATAATTATTTCCTACAATACATGCATGGACAAAACAATCTTTTAGTTGTGAGACAGAATACTTTACACCCACATGTGACCTGTTTTTACACAGTTGAAGGGTGGAGTCTTATGTGCACAGTAGCTGTCATTTGCCTTTTATTTTTTTATGTGTTTGCATTAGAAATCAGATAATGTGGATTAAATGTGGTGAGCAGGGTTTTTTTTTTTCCAGTAATGGTTTGCTAAGCATGAACAGTTTGTGTCACCACCTTGTTCTTATCATAAAACGTACATCATTTCTACACCCTTCCTGTTATAAAAAAAAACAGGAAAATGTATCAAGGGAGGTTTTCAGTGTATGCTTCATTATACTATATCAATTACTTTTATGGCATGAAGAGGTCAGCAGCACTTCAATGTTTATCTGGAATGCTAGTTCCATGCAAAACAGGCTGTTGTCAAGTCAACGGGTGCACTGAATGACCTGATTCATGTATCATCAGTATTGACATTAAACAAGTATTTGAAAATCTCTATTGTTGCAAATATTATCATTTTCTCATGATTGCTTAGCAGTGACAAATTAATCTCTCAATTACTGGAAACTGTACTGCCATTGAATCTGTTCTGTTATGGAACCTGTGTCCCTACTAGGCAAGTGATGAATTTCATATTGTGTTGAGAAATACCTTTTCCGTTAGTACTGTAACAGCCAAACTTATCAAAGTGGGAACTTTTCTTTTTGTTTTTAGTTTACGCTGTCTTGGTGAAGTCTGCATTTTGACCTGGGAGTGGTGCTTTCTGATGGTCAATTATGTTCTACAGCAGTTACATGGTGATGTATTCACACCCTTTATGTACACAAATATCCTCCTGCCTAAGAATAGGTTGTTTGCCAATGTCCCCCAAAAGGACATATATAGGTGTATCGGGCCTTCATCGTCATGGTAACAATAATAAATATGTTGTTAACGTTGTGAAACAGTCGCAGTTTGATTAGGTTTAGGAAAAGATCATGGTTTGGTTTAAAATAAGTAGGCCTACGTTAGTTACATACGTAAGTTAAGTTACATCACGTGACTTAGTAATGTAACTAAATTTACGTACGCAACTTAAAATAAGTCAATGTTGACTTTTGGTTTCACACGGGTCATGGACAGCAGTCTTCTGGGAGAAAGTCCTGCGTTGTTTGACACATCCATCCGCTCTGGCCATCTAAAGCATGCATTTACAGTCCTTTTTAAAGGGCTTCACAGCGGTCACATTATGAACCAATTAAACCGCCCCCCTCAGCTTCAGTCCCTCACTGAGCAAATATTCACCTGTCATCAAGGCAAAAGTCCCATAACAGCCTCACCTCTTGCCGCCTTCACACTCTAACAGAGTTAGGAGCTGTAACAAATGCTGGGTTGCTCATGAAGTTATTGAAATGCCAAGGCCAGTGCATCAGTGCGGCATAATCTTCCCATGTGGGCCACTGGTCAGTGTGGATTCATCCAACAGTGGCATACACATCAGGTTACAATTTGGCCCGCTTTTCCTTCGCATGTAGTTCAACAGCCTTTATTAGCATCCACAAGAGGGTTAGCTGAGGCTAACCAATGAAAACAGCTGTTTTTATTCCAATGAAACCATATTATTGTGTACCTTTCATTGTCTCTGCCTTAATTATTGCGAGAAGCTCGACTACCGTTGGCTGCCAATACATCAAACAAAACTGAATAAACATGCATTTAATTTGCACCTGTCTCCAGTGATGAAAGGGTTTAGTTAAGTGTGGTTTCTTGTGTCGGACTCGCACCAGGTCCACTGCTGTGGAGGTGCTGTGCAGGATTTGTTATCTGATAAATGAGCGTGGGCGTGTCAAGCCCTTTAGTAATGTCCCAGCCTATTAACTTCAGTGTCCACCCTCGTCAGGCCACCAGAGCATAGCTTCGGATGTAGGGAACCTGAACTGCGGCTTCCTCCTGTTTCACAGAGAGATCTGCTGCTTTCAAAGTTACGCATAATGTGTAAAATCCAAAGTAGAAGCAGCTTTAGATTATATATTTGCTAAGATTTAGAGAGCGTGTGAGCATCCAGATTAGCAGGGAGCCCCCCTTTTTAAAAGGGAAAACATTTAGATGACTTCCTTAAAATGGCCGTACTCATCTGATGTGTACATGCTAGGGTTGGGCGACTGGACGAATATATATCGGCTATTGGTGATTGACCATCGCTGGATTTTTTTGGAAGATTTTTGTCATTTTATTTTGCTAATTTAATGGTCTACCTCCTTGAGAATTCAGTAAATAATTAACCTGTAAAGCGCAATTCAAAGTGTGCATGAATAGGAACTGGCAGTTGGAGTTGGACCACATTATGCACGTTCTTGTTGTTGAGTATTAATTTCCTAACTTGGTATCCCCATCCTCGCTGCAGGAAATTGGTTAGCAGAGGTGGTAAGCTCTGCACTGTTCCCCTGACTAATTGGGCTGTATGTATCTATTTTTCCCCAACTGGTCAAAACCCAGAAGGTTAAATTTTTTTCCTCAACATTGCGACATGCTGTTCTGGATAGTATCTGCGAAGTAAACGTATGATGTGATCAATCACTCGCCTACTGAGCTGAAGCAGATCCTGATGTATTACTGATGTAGTTATTGGACGACGGATTCAACAGTCGCCTCACTCATTAAGTATGTGGTCTTTGCCACAACTTGTTTTCCCTGAACCATAAAAAGCCACATATTATATTGAATAAAAATGTAATCATTTCTTACTCTCTCCCCATGACCTTGATCTTCGCAGTGTTGCTTTGGGTGTGCAAGCAGGGTTAGGGTGATATTTGCCTTTTGAATTAATTAGGAACATTCTTATCATTCTTTGCTTTCCACCTCAAAAACCATTTTGTCTGCGAGAGCTCATGAGTTGACTCATGGAAGCTTGGCTGGGACTTCAGGTGTAGCCTTTGACCACGCCTAGCATTGTGCTGAGGGCTTTTCAGCCGTGCCGCAGAATATCTACAAGAGGGGATTAAAAACAAAAAACATCCTGGATAAAACATTTGATACGTGGTACAAATGATTACCAGTGAAGCATGTATCCATCTATGTGAGATGTTGAATGAGTTAATCCACTGCAGCAGCTTTCTGAAAGGATCAGTGAAATATGTCCTTGAACAACATGGAAACAAAGGCACTGGAGTATGCCTTTTCTTTTGCTCCATTACTTCACTTATGCACCTTGGGCAATGGTTTTTGAAGGTTTTTTTTTTTTTTACTAGTAGTGGCTGTAAATATTTTCCTGCAGGAACAAAGGCCATTTACTTGTAGTAAACAAAAAGAAAAATGATCTCAAAGAGATGTTTGATCAGAAATGCAGGACCAGGTTTTTTTAGTGACTGAACAAATTGCTGGTTCCCACTGCTCTTGATGTTTTAGTTACACTCCCAGTGGGATGTTGCATTCCATTTTTCACAGCTTGTCTTCTTTCTCTATTTTAAAACAAAGTGCAACTAGGCCTTTATGGCATGTCAGACAACTCTGAGAGCATAGCACGCTTTAAGTTTTCAAATTGAAAAGTGTAAAATATGGCCTTGTTTTTCACAAGTTTACAATCGGCAACAGCAAAAGTCACCTGTTATCAGCTGCTTGCTGAAAACACTGGGGTGGATCAAGGGAAGATGGTGGAGGTGGCTGCTCTTTTTCGGGGCATTTTCCATCCCCACATTATAGCAACTTGATCACATTTTCACATTATATGCACAGACGTATCTGCGAGCTCATGTTTTATTTGTTCTGGCAGATACGTCTGGTCCCCCTCCCACTCAGACAGATTTCCAGCTGACCTGGCCCGAGTCGGGCCAATCAAAACGGTTTATCTAATATGGGGCGGTGTTTCATAAACAAACAAGATGGCTGCCGCTGATGTGGAACGTTCCTAATCCGCTATTGCGTCAGTATTAAACAAACTGGATGGTATATTTTCTCTAAAAGAAGAACAAACAACTACACTTAAAGCTGTTGTTGATAAGAAAGATGTGTTTGCCGTACTTCTAACACGATTTGCTTGGTGCTACGTCACACGTTTCTTTTCTGTGACTGGTTGCAGGTCTATCCAATTCCGTCCAGAGGCATTCTGGTCTGTGCCCCTTGATAACGCCCCTTGGAAGTCAAAAATGAACTGAGTGATTCCAGACTAATCCCCATTTGCAAATAGGTCTGGCGATGTCGGGCAACAGACACATACATCCACGGCTCTAAAATCCACAGTATTAAACCCCAGACATGATGTGGTCATGGGTACAGTTAGTCTCTACTTGGCTCAGGCTTTGTTGTTAAGTTAAAGAGTGATGTACATGCTTTTCTAGTGTCTTAGTTCTCTCATTCAGTCCAGTGCACAGCTGCAGCTCTTTGAGGGATGCACAATGCATTGCTTTTGATGAGCTTGTTTGATACAGAGGGATGGTGATGCTTTGTTTTAGTTTGTATAGTTTTCAGCAAGGATACAATTTCATAACATACCAGAAAGTTAGCACCCACTATTATGGTCAACAAAACTGCACCAGCTTTTGGCAGATTTTTATTTCAGCCACAGTGTACTGTGCATCTCCTCTGTACTGTTGACAGACGTCTCCAAAATCTCCACAGGTCTGGCTGTAATAATCCCTTTGGGCTAACCCGCGGTCTTGGGGGAAAGGGACAGTGGCGATGCAAGCTCACATACTTGTGTCACTTGCATTATTAACACAGAACTTCCACTCGGGGTGTCACATCTCCCAACTTGCAGTAACACAAGTAACGTCTTACAGGTGATTTGGGCCAATCATGACAGACCAGCGAGGAAGAAGGAAGCTGCATAACTAAATGGCATTTAGTTCTAGTAAAGTTAGGTGTCTGTCCTATATCCCCAGTCTTACAAGCAGTCATAATGTTGCATAACATTATTGATTCCCCTGAAGTGCTGTGATAGCAAATCAAGAGAGACCTTAAAGGGTAACTCTGGTATTTTTAAACCTGGGCCCTATTTTTATTTTTTTTTTTCTATACAAATTTTGGGGTGTAAATGACCAAAAGTTTTGGAATTGTTCCAGTAGATCGCCTAAACCGGCATCCGTGAAATGGGCTACAATGGCTGCAAGTAGGCCTAATCCTTTGGGGCAATTGCACCCATGAAGTACGTTCACTAAAAGTGCTTATTTTTGCCACTGTGAGGCTGAGATTGTAATTCAAAGTGTCTGACAACATTATGGAAAGGATACCTAAAGAGACAGACCTTTTCGTTATCATCTGCATTGTTGAAATCTGCTACATATTCAGCCATGACTTTGGAAATAAATTCTTGCTAGCAGCTCCTCTATGTAAACTCTTCTCTCCAACTCTGACTCATGTTTCCACTGTCGTCTTCCTGCAACAACTCAACATCTTGTGAGATTTCAGAGCAACTGACTTTCCTTCAGCGAGACTTCTGTTTCTGGTTAAACAAAAAGGATCTTACTCTTTAAGAAAACGCTCTATCTCCGTAGGGATCCTTTCCATAATCTTGTAAGACACTTCTAATAACAGCCATAGACATAGAGATAACACAGAGAGAAATATTGAGGAGGTAATATATTATTATGTTAAAGACTGGACTTGTAATTCTGGTTTCTCATTTGTATCCATTTAGAGAGTAGAGTTTTGGCTCAAATTTCTTGTTAAGGCCTGAAATGTTAAGAACAGAAATATTTGGTTCTTGAAGCTTGGTGACGTAGAACTGCTGTTGCTGATCGCCAACTCGCTAGTCGGCTGGGTTAGTGCACAATAGCTCCCAGAGATTTTCTATGTACTATTCCGTTTACAAATTCTTCAAGCTTGAAACTGATCTGAAAAATATCGCCAATTTACTTGGCCCCTGTGAGCGAATCCACAAATCTCAGCGACTCATTGCAATTAATTGAATTCCCTGCGAAATTCTGACTTTTTAAATGCTGGTGTGACCAGGATTTTACACTGGTAACTTGGTTTTAGCAATGTCCTATTGTATTCAAAAATCTGAGTGTTAATTCCAAGACAGAGTACTAGTTGACAACTGGGATTTGGCTATCAGGTAACCCATACCTGATATATTCTGGTTATTTTCTGCTATCTTTCTATTGAAATCCTAAGTATAATCCATTTTTAACTAAACAGTAGTCCAACATTTATTTCAAGAGATGGGGGTCTTTATGCCTTGTAGATTTGTGTTGTCTGATCGTCCACTGCTGTCTTAGATTAGCCAAGTTGCTGCACCCTGCCACAGGCAAGCACGTAGTCCAGCCAAGGCTGATGATTCACCAGCAGCTTCAAGCTCCATACAACTGGTGTTTTTTTAGGGTCGGGCTGTTGTGGAAACCAGACTGTTTGCCCCTTCAGGGGAACTATACACAAATCAGTAAAGGGACAACATTTTTAGGAGGTCATGGAGGTGGTCTGACTTAATTATGAAATGAACATCAAAATCATGGACCTTATATGCCACAGGGTAACAGGAAGGGTGATTAGGATAAAATCATCCATCAAATGTCTTGCTCTGATATGTCATGTGATCAGCCTACCTGGTGAGTCCACTGACTCCATGTTTTAGCAAATGTTGCTTTTATCCAAACGCCCATGGTTATGTAGTGCTATGATATATGCTTGTGTGTGTGCACATAATAATACAGGAGCACATACATCCTGCATGTTGCACACACACACACTCATATCACAGACAACAAGCGAACAGACTGCTTGATCTTAAAATATAAAACAAATGCTAGGCTACATTTTACCACAGAATTCTTCTAAAAGTAGCACCTCTCATGCTGTCCTACTCTCTACATCCTAAGCATGTATGCAGACTAATGCCCTTAGTGCCATAGCAGAACAAGCTCACAGCATTAGAAGCAACCACTGGGCCAGTGCCTGATAACACTCCTGTGGCCATAGTGATGCTCCACAATAATATGGGAGGTTGTAGTAGAAATAGGACATCAGGGAAAAGGTAGGAAGGATTCGTTTTGATGTTATGAGACACGAGATTGTATTACCTGTGAGTTTAGGACAAGCAGCTTCCTGGTGGCTCAGTGAACCTGAATCCACTTAACCAGGAAATTTGAAGACATCACAGTGGGCTCTTATGTTGGGCATTTGTCATCATTTTGGAAATGTTACAGATGGATTAAAAACACAATTAAATGATTTTTGGTAGATGTAGCCCTATCCCATATAAATCCTTCCTATCTCTGTCTCCTCTAAACAAAGTCAGGACAAACTGAACAAACTGATGCCATAAAAGATGTTAGGAATAAGCCTTGATCTATGTAAAGATGAAGTTGAAGTATCAGGTAGAGATTTTCATACTGGTTTGTAAAATAAGCCATTATGCAAAAGGTTGCTTGTGCATAATAAAAACTATTAATCTAATACATAAACATTTAGCAGGATACCAGTAACAGAGTTTACAAAGTGCTATGCAAAAAGGCATAAAAATAATACAAAATAATATGAACACAAAGGAGATTTTAAAAAAACAACACAAATACTGAAAAACATTCAATGTTACAATGTTAAGACAATATTACCAAAGATAACCACAAATTCCAAAGAAAGTATTTTTCAGTGTCATTGGAGAAGCAGTTTCAAAGATGATTGTGTGTTTTGTTGCTTTCCATTTTACCATAGTGGTTTTGCTTGGTTGTTAATGTGACTTTCAGGCAGGTCATAGTCTTGAATACTGAATCAGAAAAGCCCTAAAAAATCGATGCCACATAGGCAGTGATACGCTGGATAACATTTAAGCTAAAATGCTGCTGAGCAGGTCCATCTGTCAGAGCTTTCTCAGTCTTTATGTGTATGTTTGTGTCAAATACTTTGGAAAAGCTTTTATTTCCCTGCACTTATTTTCACAGGAGCACAGAAGTAACGTTTTTAAAATGAATACATGAAACAAACAAATGCTATATTTCATCACGTTTTCTACATTGTTTTTCACCGTTTGAGGTTTGACTGGCACTCATTTAATTAGGTCATCTTGTTGCGCCCTCTTCTTCTGCAATGGTTTAATGGCACCCAACTGGAAAATTGGCGCCACCAGCTGTTTACCTCAACGACCCCACTCCTATAATAATCGCATAACGGTAGTGGATGGAAAACGCGCATGAATTAGCATTTTCTTTTGCAGATTTTCTTGAAATTCGGTTAAAATATGTGCCCCATTCAGATGGAAACCTAGCTAATCTGTTATTTCATGTAATAATTAATACCGTCTGTGTGTGTGTGAGTTTGAGGGCTCTGTTGGGATTGTAGACTCTAACACACTCCCTCCTCTGTCATTGCACACACACAGAGGGAGCTCTCACTGCTGCTGCGCTGCCGACTCGAGCAGCCCTGCAGCGTTCAGCCTACATTTGAGAGGAGGAAGAAGAAAAATATGGTGATGTCATCTCTATGTCTCTCTTCCTCTCTCTCTCTCTTTCTCCCTCTCCCTCTCTCTCGTCCTCTCTCTAAGAGGCTGTGTTGTGAATGTAAACATGCTTTCTGCTCCCCGAGCTGCACGAGGTAGGTCCTTCCTTCACCTCCCTGCGCTCTCTTGCACACGTGCATGCTGCATCGGTCCAGTTGCCTCCATGCTTCTATGTTTGTTTGGTACCTGCACTTGATCTGGATAAATGCAGTCTGTTTATGTGCATGCATGTTGAATAATCTCACTCTTGAGGCTTCTTTTTGGGTTTTCACGCTGTGTATGTGTGTAAGAAGGCTCCGTTTTGGAAACAGATGCTAATACATTGGGGTCACGTCACACCACAGCCCGATGATGTGTCTTGATACCCGGCTAGCTACTCTGAGTTTGTCTGGTGGTGTCAGACTGCAGATAGCCGCAGAAATCCCAGGCTGAGACAAGGAGGTGAATCATATTCATCCAGCTCCTGACAGCACTGATTCTGTAGAGATGATGATCCTGTCTTCCAGCTCCCCCTTTTTTCCACATGTGCTCTTTTCTTAAAAGGTCATTCTCGGGTCACAGAAATATTGTCTGCCACTGTGACCTTTGCGCTCTTTACTTTCTCCTAAAATGTAAAATACGAACGATCTGTAGGCTAAATGTGCTGGCATCTCAGCCTCACATATTTTTTCCCTTTTCTGTTATGCAAGAGGTATCGCACACATGCAAACAGACACATATTATTCAACTGGGGCTGTGTGCGTCATACACATTTTCACTGTGCAGCTCTGTAGTGGAGCTGTGGCTCTGTCTCTGTGGCGGATGGGATGGTTTTGTGCTGTCTGTTATGAGCCAGCAGCCAGTTAAAAAGCCATGCAGCCGCAGTGTTTCTCCTATAAGGGGATTGAACGCTCTGAGGTTACCACAGTCTCCTTGACACCACAGGAGTTCAGACCTTCTCATCGTCCTCCTCCTCATCAGCATTCCCATCCACGTGTCGCTCTGATGGATCCGATAAATGGATGTTGGTGAACGCTGAGTCACCTTGTTGCATTTAAAAGAGTAATACAGTTTTAATTTTGCAAGGTTGAAACACTTGCTGCTGGTGCTCTGCATGACATTCTCCCTCAATAAAAAGGGGGGGATATTATAGAAAGAAAAGAAATTCTTTGTCATGTGGGAATGTTGCTGTCATAGATGATATTAAAGCACCACATGAGCGCTTTTTAGCACGAGGAACCAGTAATAACATTATATGATTTTTGAATCAGGTTTATTTACATGATAATGTTCTTGTCCCTAGATGAGCAGTGCTCCGTTTGGGTGTGCTTGTGCGCTGCATGTTATGTGCAGGTAGTCCGCAGCTGAAAATAGTCCCCAGGAATTGCACTTTTTAACACGTGTTAAAGTAAAATGTCCTCAAAATATGCAGTGCCCAGCTGTTTTATTAATTGATGATTTAGCCTTTTTTTTTTTTTTTTATTTAAATGAAGCTATATGTTTGTGACCTGCTTTCTTCAGTAGAAACCAATGGGCTTGGGGCTGACAACTAAAGCATGCTGAGGGAGTTGGAAAGTATGTTGTTGAAATTTATCTTTTAAACTGCTTCCTGTGAAGCTATCATTTAGTTGCGCCTTTGGACATTTGCCAAAGTATTCAATTCAGTTCAGTTTTATTTATATAGCGCCATATCATAACAAAGTTATCTCAGGACACTTTTTCATATAGAGCAGGCCGAGACCGACTCCTTATGAACCTCAAAAGTATGTTTGAGGTAATTTAGAAACCGTGTCTCCATTACATAGTTTGTCCACCAGAATGCAGTGATATTTTCCAACTGCAAAATGTCTGATTCGGCACATATCTTGGTCACAAATCTTAATAAAAAGATAAAAGGGATCCTTAAAAAAATGTGTTTGTGTTACACTTTTTTGAAAAGAAAAATGACATTGATATTGGCCTCAAACATCAGTATTGATAAGGATCTATTTTTTACATTTGGATTCAGTGATGCCAAACCGCACAAAAGATATATGCTCACTGGCGAATATGTCGTTTTGGTTGCTGAAATTAAATGGATAAGAAATCATTTAGCACAGACTGGCATGGTGCACGTCAAGTTTTGGAGGGCAGCCACTGTCTCTCTCAAGGGAGGGGGTGGGCCAACAGCACTTTTATAGAAAGTAATAGAAATAACCTAAAGACTATTTTCCACTTTTCTGCATTTCTGGTCAGATTTGGTGTAACAGAAGCCAACAAGAGTCTTCATAGTGAGTCAACCTGCTTTATAAAGAAAGGAGCTTTTATATAATTTCTGCTTTATTACATGGGTACATGCACTCTCTCGAGCCTTCAGGATGCTCCCAGATGCTTTAATGTGGAGGGGACAGAAATGATCTAAAGGCATATTGTATTTGTGAAAACAGGATCTGTTCAGGGATGAGATTTAATCTCTGCTGCAGGAATGGCTGCCAGATAATATTTAATTGTGCAATGCCTTTTATTATTTTTCTAAACCACAGAATATGTAACTGTTTTTTCTGCATTGTTTGTGATCCTACTGTCATTTTTTGAGTCTCTGTACGCCTACATGTATAGTATCCAATTTCTATACATTTTTCACATACATTTTTACATTTCTATCCTTGTCAGGGGGATGAAAAGTGATTCTTGTTCTGGTGAAACAGTGCTGGATTCTCTGTGGTCTAGCGAGGCAATCCTCTGCCTCTACTTACATGGTTGATTAATATTCCTCACTCCCTGACCTACATGGATTAATTCTGTTAAAAGATGTCTCCCCCTGGGCACAGCACCAAACCGGGACAGGCAGAAGATTACATCGGACCAAGCGCTCTTTGTCCTGTTGTTTTCATTTCCATAGAGAGCATTTTTGAAAACATAGTTTGACCATCAGCCCCATATTCCAGACATTTCTAGTATAGCCTTGTGTTTGATATGTCTCTAAGGAAATTACATATATCCTGCTTGGGCTGTTTAATCTTTAAAAAACTGATGCTTAGTAGATTTCAGAGCTCTACATGTCTCCATTTATGTGTGTGAAGTGGTGAAATGGGATAGTAAGCTCCAGATGGACGCCATCAGTTGTCTTAATGGTGTGTCTATCTGCTGTTTTCCATTTCAATAATTAGCTAAAATTATTAGCTAAAATTATTAGCTATAATTTGTAGAGCGACTCACCCATGGTGATGTCTTCAATTAGCTTGTTTTGTCCGACCAACAGTCGGCAGTTGGCATGCTGATGTTAGCATTTAGCTCAAAGTAAAACCTCACAGAGCCTACCATGACTGTAGACTTGTGTTAAGTTATAGTATTCAGCCATTCACCTTCAGGCAGGGTATATCTATGTGGTTAGTCCTGCCCTCCTTCTTCTGCATTCACGCCCAAGCACTTGTCAGTCATCTTGATGAAACTTAGCCTGAGGCTGAAGTATCTGGCATCTGTGGAGCCAGCATAGGTGGCAAAGAAGCCGACAGTCAGCTATTTATTAGCAAACAATACTTACTGGTGGTTTGTTGGTATGGATACCATTCAGACAAATATGATTCCAGTATGTACACAGGATCACAAACTGATAATATATGATCTATTTCATGTTATTATTTATGGAAATAATTGCATTTTGCTTATTTAAATAGAACTTGGTACAACACACCATTGCTGTCTGGAGCAAACAACTGCACAGTAACACATCTTTTCCTTTTCAAACTTTTGGAGATGATTCTAAAAGCTTCGTCATCACTTAGCAGGAGCGGAGGCAACAAAAGCCTTGTACATAACTGTCAGAGTGGTCGGCTGCCGCTTCAAAAAGCGATGATAGAGGAGAGATTGAATCCTCAGACAAAAACATAGAAATGACATACAAATGTCTGGGCTGTGGTTTGGTGTTTGAATTCTATTACTGAAGTGGGGGAAAATATCAACATGTGACATTGTTACAGTCTCATCCTTTGTTGTTATCACTGGCTATCACTCCTCTAGCATGGTAGCACACTGTATGTCTCACTTAACCACTGGTAATCATTTCCCAAACACTCAGCAGTGATGGGCCTCTATAGATCTGCCTCTCTGGCTGTCGGAGAGCTGCCTCCCCTTTTGAGAGCGCACAGCAACATCACTGCAATCAGCTTAGGATCCTGAAATGATTGCTGCCCTTGCCTGCCCTTGAGCTGAGCTCTACTGTTAATCTAAAAACAAACTAAATCAAAGTATTTCACTGCTGCAGGTTCAAAACAATCAAGCAATCCAAACAAATTTTCTGGTTTGCTCTCATTCTTTTCAAACCAAGCATTTTCTGTTTTGTATGTTTTTGGTGTGCATTATATTTTGTGATATTTGTAATATTTGACAGTCTACAGTATCGCACAGCCTAATTAAAAGCAAATTCTCACCATAATTAGACCATAATTATAAGTGTAATTGGACCATAATGGCTCTGCAAGGCAATCAGCTCTCATTCAAAACTGCTGAAAGTAAAAATGACAAGGTTTTTGTATATATTTTTTTCTGAAATGGTATTCAAAGCAGCAAGCTAGATAGTATAAAAGGTAAACAGTAGTTGGCCTAAACCATGCAGCGTCAAGACCCAGAAGGACATGACTTGACATAAATAACCTTTTGAGGGAGTTCATTGTTTAATGCCAGGGATTTTGTGACATCATTCTTAACGGAAACCTTTTTTGCATTGGTTATTGTGGCATTGTCTCATAAATCCACCACTTGGCCATCAAAGCTCTCTTCTCTCAAAATATGCAGCTTCAGGAATGGTTACGAAAGGCTTGGTGTGTCTGTTTAGCAAGACTGAGATTCTGTTCAAGAGGTGATGGCCTTCTGACATTCACTGTCAGGAGAAAGACAGCTGCTCTGTCTATTTCAATTTGTCTCCTTCTTAAAACCAATTTTTATCTACATGCCCTACAGAGGTAAGAGTAAATGAATCAACATGCCAAACATTGAAACTTTAAATGTGTTGAACAGTAACTTTGGTAACAACGTTTGACACAGGTCGTAAAAATGTGGATCTGTCCATTTGCTCATCTGTAAATTCAATAATGTGGATAGCCAGCAATGAATATTCACATACCTTGTATTTATGCTCTTGAACTGGAGTATAAATGAGAAAACCTGTCAACAAAAAAATATACATTATTCCCAGAGGTTCCCTGCTGTATTTTGGCTCTGTGGAGAAACCCCTTAGCCAATGTTCCCGGCTTTGTTTTGGGACCACTGCCAAACCACGAGTTTAGGATTCCCTGTGCATTTGCCCTCTATCTTAATCAGTGATTCATAGCTCTTAGCTCACAGACTGCTGTGGTATGACTGAAACAGATTGTTATATGTCAGCTTGTGTGAAGGGACAGTGTGTCAGTAAAGTGCGGGAGAAAGCAAAGACAATAGAACCATAGCAGAGTGGATTGTCTGTCACTGGCTTGTCCATTGTTTTTTTTAATTGTTTTTTTTATAAACGAGTCTCAAACATGCCAATAATCAGAGTTTGGTATAGAAATTGAAAAAAGCTCAAATAGACAATAAAAAAACCCAAAATCAGGTCTTCAGCCACACTGTCGGTTCCGTGTATTTAGGCACAGCAGGGTTTGAGCTAAATGCTAATGTTAGCATGCTAACATGCACACAATGACAGTGTTAACATACTGATGTTAGCAGGTATAATGTTTACCATTTAACCATCTTAGTTTAGGGTGTTACCATGCAAACATTTGCTAAACACAAAGTACAGCTAAGGCTAATGGGGAATATCATTAGTTGTGCACGTATTTGGTCATAAACCAAAGTATTAGACAAATAAAGGTTTTTGCCCTGCTTGTGATGCTAAAGGAAAAGTTAAGGGATCCCTAAAGTGATTTGAATTTATCCTCTACATGAACATCTGTACTAAAATGTAATGCCAATCCATCCAATAGTTGTTCAGACATTTAACTGAGAAACAAATGTAAAGATCGTTGCAATGTCCCCGTAAGGGCAGCTACCAATCGAGGGCAGCTTCAGAGCTAATGTGTATTTGGTCATCCATAAAATAAGCTGCAGCAGAAGCTGAAGCATATGTTGCACTGAGATTGTCTCTCTGGATAAGAGCATCAAAAATGTAAGTTAATGGCAAAGAGCTAACTCTAGACCCAGAGATAAGATGGGACACTTTATGTATCCCAGAGGGATATTCAGTTGTCATTGCTGCAACACACTTCAGAGACTATAAAATAACACTAAATGTTGACAAAAAATGGTTTATCTCCCTTACACTGCTACAAAACATTCCCTGTAGTCGCAGGCCTTGATTTCTATGTTATTTTCCCACCTCCGCTGTGTGGCTGCTGCTCCAGGCTGAGTCATGGACTGATTGCTAAAGCCGGTTTTGAGAGAGTGGAAAGCATCTGTCTCAGTGTGACAGGTCCTTGAGAGTCAAGGCCAGATGAAGTGTGTGTGCTGGCCGTTGGAGCCCTGGAGCTTTACATCAGTAGAATGACTAGTGGGGGAATTTGGTCACCTTCTCTTTGTCCGGATGTCCTCCTGTCCTTTTTCTGATATTAGGCACTATTTGTCTCTCAAGAGTCTAAAGCTGCTTCCTTCCTGCTATCTTCCTTCTACTACCTTCTCTGCGCCTTCCTAAAACCCAGTTCAGACCAAAGATTCGCGACGAGACAAGTTGAAACTTGCAGCTAACTTGCAATGTGCCGGTCTACAACGTTCTGAAACCTGCCAGTTTACACCCATCGTTTCCATAGCAACGACTCTCTGTACTTCTGTTCTGTCTGCCAGCTTTTCAGGCTTTTTTTGTAGCTTCTCAAAATATGAATGAGGATAGTGATGGAGACTTTCTTGCTACAGTTGCCTTTCTAGTATTAATGAAACGGCAAAAACATTTTAAAAAATTAGCGGGTCGAGATGACTGACTTTGCTACGAGCTGATTGGCTGTTGAAACAGGTGACATGCCTTACGTTTGCAATGTTTGAGTTTCTATAGCTCAAATCCTGATTGAGCCAATTTAACACAACATATCATAAAATATATACCTGTTCAAGAGAGGATGAATTTTTCTTTTTTTATGCCATCCTTGCAACTGCAGTGTCAACCCTCAAGTCAACAGTACTGCTTCTTTCTCAAGTGGCCTCTTGTGGCCACAGTCTAAGGTGTAATCTTAGTTGGAACCACCAGGTTCATACCGTTTAAAATATCCACACAAAACAGCAATCAGTATAAGTGGCTGTGTCCTGTAATCTTGAAAGCATTTTTAGGACAACCACGTGTTGGCAGGCAGCTGCTCCACCCATAATAATCTCCCCAAAAGCATAGAGTGTAATTAACAGATTGTCCCACTTGTTCAAGGATTTAGCTGACAGTGGTATTACAGTCGCAAACAGTGCGGTTACGCCTGTGTTTTATTGTGGGCAGGTACAGCGACTGCATGGAGAACAAACGGGTAATCCCATTCCATCCCATTTCCCATAAATCACATCAGCATTTCTGTGTTTCTTAGCTGATCATAATTGAAAACATATGACCTTTTTATTGCATAATGTTTGTATATTAAATGATGGCTCAGTCAACTTACTTGCAAGTCATTTTGGGAATCCCAAGTTTTCATTGCTTTTTCTTTGTGCCTTAGAGATTCTGTGTGTCTTCTTGAATGTTCTTGTTATCCCTTTGTAGACTTTTGGTCAAACTGATGAGTCTTAAGGTTTTACCAGTCATTATTTCTTTAAAAGCTATGGGGAATGGTGAGCACGTTTCTGCTGCATTTAGTACACAATGACAGAAATGAGAGAAATCCTTGGTTGTGTTAGTGTATGAACAGCCAGTACAGCCTATTTGTGATCGAGAGTGGGCATGATGTTGTGAATAAGTCCAATCATGCAAACTAGCCATCCCACATGAGGTTAAAGGTCGCACTGAAAAAGTGCTATTCCAAGCCAAAAAATAACTGCTTTCAAAACAACTCCAAGGCTTAGAGGACTGAATTTTGAATACATTGTACAATAAGAACCTAAAAAATTAACTAAGTGGAAGAAATGGTACACATGTGTAATATTGTCCTGTTGTGGTAATACATTGCTTCTCCCTCCTAACAGATATGCAGTCGTCAGGGCACTGACAGGCCTGACTCTGGATTAACACGACCATGGAGTCTTCCTCTGAGTCCCAGCAGGAGCCTGAGAAAACTTTGGTCAGTCAACACACTTGTATATGTAGGTACACTCCCACATGAACATGCATATGAAGACATTCATTCCAAAACAATAATAACCTACTATTCCAAAAATAGCAATTGGAAAATAATTAGGAATAAATCAAAACACTTTATGGTGCTTTTAAAGGATAATAGGTTATTTATTGTCCTCTTATATTTGAAAGATTCTGACTCATGAACTCAAGGTGATCTGAAGTCCACCCACCCTCATTGCCTCTTAGACGCTGATAATTGTCCCTACTAATTGGGAGGACACTCAACCTCCATGTATAGCTTCCAGTCGAAAGGGGTTCCTGTTTCCTGCTGGCCAGAAGTACACTCTCTGAAGCTTAATAGTTAGCTTAAGGTGTGGATGTGTGTCAAAAGTCACTTTGGCTGCAGACGATTAAAGGTCACACACAGTTGTTTTTTTCAGCTTCCTCTTTCCTTGAAACAGGCCACTGAAAATGAGAAGGACACAGTCATCCACAGTTCTTCATCTGTTCTGCACTAAAATATCAAGTTTATAGTTGCAAATTTCTGTTTGGTGTTGCAGGTTGACAGTGTCCTACTGGAGGAAAATCGGGCTTTAAAAAAATACAAAGATCTGCACTCAGTCAATCTTCTTGGACAGAATTTAATTTAGTAACCTGTACTTTCCTCATCTTACTTCCTCATCATCTATATATATATATATAAAAACCTTTATTTAATCAGGTACAGTAATCTCGTTGAGACCTGAGTGCATTCATACAAACAGCATCAGAAACTATTACAGGCATCTTTAACAAGGTCCAAAATTAACTATTTCATCCAATGGGATGAGACGTTGAAGTTTTATGTATTTGGTGTAAAATACTGGAAGGCAAGTTCAGTATTTACTCGTGGGGTATCAAGTGGTAGCGGTACATCAGTAGAATTTACTGATGTATTTCATGTCGTAGAACAAAATGTGTTAACCACAGCTCTTATTTCAGCCATCTAACCAAAAACCCATTCAAGAAACCCACTGACTTCCAGACGAGGGAACCAGAAGTGCAAAAATGCGAACATTTCCGGGTTTTAGGACTCATTCCTGCAGCACTCTATTCAGCACAAGTTTCAGGTCATGCAGAGATGTCTGAAGAATGTTAAAGGTAGACAGCCTGACTTGCAGAAGAGCCATGTGTATCCAAAACTGCATCACCTGCATAAAGAAATATTAAATACGTGTTGGAGTGGGAATAATGATCCAAGTACAGAACCTTGTGGTACCCCTTAGTTATAACAAAGGAGGTTGATCTGAGACCATCAGTACAGATCAACCTGTGATCAGAGAAAGATATATGTGCTGAGCAATGAAGGAACGTCTACACATTCTAAGATGACCGAGCAAGGATGGGAACCTTAGAATACCTTCAGTCAGCACCCACACATTCACACACCCAAATATAAAATACCAGTTCCCTCCTCTCAGCTCCCAGGATTGTGATTCTGCCCTTTCATTTCACCTTAATCATAATCCTCAGTAGCCATTTTTGCAGTGAGCAGGAGGGCAATTATAATTGCAGATAACAGGGGTGATAACGGCGCCAGCCATCTCTCCCACAGGCCCCCACACACAATGACATACAATGGGATTGTATGGGAACAGCTCTAACAGCCCTTTCCTACTTCTTTGACTCTTGCTTAGAGTGGGAGTGAGTTTTAATAACACTCCATATCTGTTAGGAGTGCAAGCTAATTTCTCACCCCGCCTTCTCCAGAGCCTATTTGAATGACTGCATAATTAAACTGCTGATGCATAAATTGGTTTGAAAGCCATGTCAGTGTATTTACTGTTTCTTTTGAATGCTTTCTTTTGGATGAATTGAATTTGATGAATGTGTACCTCTGCGATTTAGCAATAAACCTCCTTTGTGAAGGCTCCGGGGCAGTGTGGTATCCCTTGATCACACATTATGAGTGTGCAGTGGCACGATGGTGTGAGACTTTGTGGGACGTATTGTGTTGCTGGTGTATCCTGCTGTTTGCTGAAAGGGCCTGTTGGTGGAGAGGATGGCTCCCAACACGAGATAAAAGGCTCTGGGAAGCACGCCAGGTGTCTTGCCGCTTCTCCCCTCGCTCTGACATCCTCACAGTCAGGAGACTCTTCAGGAAGGTTTATGGCAGCCAGCCCCCCCCCCCAAACATCCACCACCATTCAGTCTGCTGTCATTTGCATTGTACATACTGTAATGAAAGAGCTGGTGACCTGCTGTTCAGAATAGGCAGCAGTGAAAAGGCAGCTATTATGCACTTGAACAATGGGTTTGAGGTAGCTTAGAGGTAGGAGAAGAGGATCTGTGACTAGGAGATCACTGACTGAGGGGATTTGAGCAGCTGAAATAAATGAGAAAAAACCTTTGTCCTCTGTGGCTGTTTCATTTCCCTTTGGTAAGGCACTTCACCACCATTTGTTCCAGTGGAGCTTTACAGTTGCTAACACAAGACCAGTTGTGCTGGGAAGCTCCCAGGTAGCATATTGCTGGGAAAAGAGAACTTTTCATAAAAGTTTTAAAAATCGATCATTGCAAGGACAAGATAGTTGCCATTCCCATCCAATGCAACTACAGGTACCATCAACCTGTAACAAAAATAATTAGGCCCATATAGGGTTCGTACAAAGTCTTGAAAGTTTGGAAAATGCTTAATTTTAACTTATGTTTTCAAGGTTAGGAATATGCTTGAATTTGAATATACTCCTTGAAAAGTGCTTGATTTTCAACATAATCTGGTGTTTCATCATTGACACAATCACTCATGTAAACCAAAAATATTTAAATATTTAAAATGAAACGATCCTGTTGTCATATTTATTTGTTGTCTCCTGGCATTTATCGTAACTATTTGGATGTTATGATAAAGGCTTTGAGAGTATGGACATTTTTAGTTGCTTGAATTTGACTGTACGAGTAGAGCTGTATGAACCCTGCCCATGATATTGAGTCTTCGTATCCTTCATATCCCAGAATTTTCTCCTACCAACCTTTAACACAGATCAGTCCTCTACAACAGGACAGTACATTACACATAGAGCAGCCTGACATTCTCGCTGCAAGATAGTACAGAAGTTGAGTTTGAAAGTTCTTTATTAATGAGAAAACAAGTAGAGAATTCTTGCCCGACTGTGCATCTCTTTTTGTTTACTGCACATAAAGACCTTATCGACAGTCTGGAGGCTGAGATTACTTTCATAATAAAAATTGACAAATGGTGTAACCGCTTAATGGCTCTTTTCATGCGTGTCAGGAAGCCCTCCGTAGCTCAATGAATCATCAACATGAAAATCTAAACCAATATGAAAGACTGTTGAGTCTAAGGTTTGCCCAGATTCATGGAGTCAGCTGTATTCAAAGACCACTTTAAGGGCACTTTTTAGCCACACTGGTGGAGCCAATCCCAGCTGACATTGGGCGAGAGGCGGGGCACATGTAACTTTTAATATTACTGTATTGATTCATCTTGATTCTTCTGTTAAATAAAGAAATTGGAACTGACAGAGGTCTTGGTTCTTAGACCTACAATGCCATATAATGATAAAGGAATACTTGCTACAGGAGGCTGCAAGAAGCCAGAGGTATTGGCTACAGGCTGTTCTTAGGGAGTGAGAAACTGGGGCTGCATCAGCTGCTGTACATCAGTGGTCGGACTCAGGATGCTGTTGACAGAACGGAGCTGACAGCCTGAGCCGAAGAGAGACATTCTCACCACTACAGTAAATGGGTTCAAGTAAACAGGAAAAGCAAGCTTATCCTCCACTGCTTTAGCTTGGCCTCAGATGTGGAAAAACTGCCGATGAAAGTCTGCAAATATACAGTGACTTTTAAAAGACTTCAGAAAGTGAACTTAAGATGATGTGGGGGAAGTTGCAGATTTCAACATTCAGGATTTAGGTAAGCGCAGTGCAAAAACTGAGTGTCTCCTGCCAAGATTTGTTCAGTCCTGACAGAAGAATCAGTCTTTTAGCTGGGCCGAGCTGGTGGGTGGGCTGTTAATTTGAGGGCAATAATTAAGACAGTATGGATTTATTAACAGTGGGAATGAAAAAGGCAGGGGCATGTAGCATTACATAGATTTGATAATTAGTAGAAACACTTTGTGTGTGTGTGTGTGTGTGTAAAAGTATTGCTTTTTACTATAGGGACCCTATAGGAATTGTTCAAAACCCATTTACCTCTCAGCCAGTTTTTTTCTGGTGTGACTCGATCAGTGCACACATGAACCGACAGGTACACACACATCCCTCTTGGAGTATCCAGTTCCTTTGGCTCGAGGAGGGTAATATATTGTGTGTCAGCTCACTGGCTGCAATTATGATGTAGTATGTTTTCTGTGGGCTTTAATACTGAGAAGAGAGAAGAGTGGCAGCCATCCCTCGCAATCATGTGTGACATCATGTATTATGTGTCCCCTTTTACAAATTTATCCTGTAGCTATTATGCACAGGTACAGTATACAGCTGTATACAGTGGTACCCAATGTTGAAGTCATTCAAGTATTCATAAATGTATCTTCCATTTATTACAAAGTCTACAGAATATCATGTACTATAGGAGCTATGGCAGGGCTCTACTCTTCTTTTCATAAAGTCGATGCGCTCGTCAGTGTCACTTTTAATGAACCAACCAATCACAGCCTGGATGGGGCAGGACATATATAATGAATATACTAACATTATGTAATTAATATAATAATATTATACTAACACGATACTATTTTATTCCATTATACTTTTTATTTGATGAATATTATACTAATACACAAATGTGTACTGGTTACTCATCCAGGTTGTGGATAAATCATCTACAGTGGACAGATGTAGATTTAGCCAGTGCCATTGTGCCAATATGCACTCCTTCTAGCCAGCCTCCTCCTAAGAGCAACACATCCCATTTGTTCTATTTTCCATCTATTTTACTAAAGTTATTGTTGTAAATATTGTTCAGTAACCTTGTTTATATAAAGTGTGGTGTGGGTGTGCTGGTGTATTGTGAAATGATCAAGAATTGTTAACAAAAATAAAATATCTTCTCAGCCTTGTCAGTATAAATCCTCTTAAATCCCACAGTGTGAAATGTTTGCAGCCAGGGACTTTATATCTTGGGTCTGGCAAGTGTTTGTGATGTTCTGAAAATAAAGAATAATTAAAAACCTCAATTAACCTTCTGGTTTCTTCAACTTTCACTCAGGAACAATAATCAGCCTTTAAACTTGACATTTATTGTGATAACTATCAATATCGACTGATGTGAAAAAAGATTTTGTGGTAACATTTTTGGCCATGTCACCCAGCCCTACCTTTAATCCTACATTGGTACCCAAATCAACTTGAGTTCGTTTGACACAGAGTTCCTCCAGAGATGTTGCTATGTCTACCATTAGGTCATATATCTACACTCAACTCATATAGAATTAGATGCACAAATGTGAAATTTAATTTACATACAAACAGATAAAGATACCTTTATCCATATACCTGATGTGGGTGTGTGACTTTACAGATTTGTGATGGCATTCTAAAGTAGAGTAAGTTTTGATTCACTAAATGAGTGTCCCGTTTTCTTTCTAAATGACTGAATTGCTGCTTTTTCTCAAAAAAAAAACAAATGACTGTTAAGGGGTTTTGTGCTGCTGCTACAGTCACTACCATAAATGGGTGCTTTGTTATTCCTTCTTTGAGAAAACATTGTCAAAGTCACAGACTGAATCACGCTCAGCAGGAGTTTCCTGCCTGCAGCTGAGCTCTGTAGTCTAATTAAAATGGCCAGTGTTCCATTGCAAATGAGCTTTACATTCTTGGGGGTTTTTTTGTTGTCAAGATGCAGATAAGTTGTCTCATCTAACCCAATGATGTGAATCATGGTCGTCTCTCGCAGCAGACTAGATGTAGACTGCTCCTTCACAACTGTTCTTTTGTAGGCCTGTTAAGAAAAAATAGCCAATTTCCTTTATCAGGACAGACCATGTAGTGTACATCACTACACTTCAAAAAGAGGGTTTCCAGAACTTGAAACAGCAGTTACTGTATCTTCAAAATACTTCAAAAACATATTCTTCCAATGTTGACAAAATGTACACACTCTTTTTCAGCTTCACACTCCTTCAGTTTCATAAAGCTTGATTCATTCACATCTAGTAGCTGCCTAATCCAACCACTCTTTGACTGTTGGATCCTGAAAATTTGGTAGTTGATGCCCTTTTAACACTAGTGAGCAGTGTTTTGATGAACAGATTGTATCTAATGTTCTACCAGCACAAACGCGAGCATGCACCTGCATGCTTCAAGCACTTGGGGAACATGCAGAGTATACAGTATCCATGCAATTCCATATATTGACAAGTTTGTTGTTGTAATGAGCCATAACATGCAGCAGAGGGCATATAAACAGGGAAGAACTTATAGACCATACTTACCATAGTTCTGCTGTGGAATGATTGAATGTAACTGACATTTTGGGAGCACTGATGTTCGTTTTTACTCTCAAATGAAGTGGTTTAGATAATCTGTCTAAACTGTTGGTTTCTAAACCTTCACTGATACTGAGCCTACGGCTAGGTCTAAGAGATGATATAGATTTACAGTCTTCAACAAATAAACATTACCTTACAAACAGACAACACTTCTGTTTTGTATTTTTTACTTACCAAGTGAAATATCATTTTTTCAACTAACTCTGGCAGAACTGATCGGATTAGGCTGATTGCCAGTTCGACTAAGACTCTTTTCATCTACTAATGTTTTGGTCGACTAATAGGGGGCAGCCCTACATACTATCTGTCTGTCCAAAGCTGCAGCCGGTCAGCTTAGCTTAGCATAGCATAAAGACTGAAGACTAGCCTGGCTCTGACTGGAGATTTTTTGTTTGTTTGTTTAATCCAAAGTATAAAGACAACATGTTGTGATTTTATGGGGGGTTATGTACCAGACTATTTCTTGGCCAGGCCTAATCACGCAGTCTAGTCTGGTTGCCTGGCATCCTCACACTGACAACAAGACCGCAAATAGTCTGGCACGCAAGCGTATAATGTCTAACTATTCTTTGAAAGAATTTACCCGGCAACAGACACATTCACGTATCTACCAGCCACCAAAATATGTGTCAAAGCAGACGGTGGCTTTGAAGTGACTTAAAGCAGAACTGGTGACATGACATTTCCACACTCTTAAGTTTTTTCCACAGTACATTGTGCTGTCACCGACCTTGTTATCAAGTTCTAAATCATATTTCTAGCAAGCTGGTGTCAAATTTGCCAAGAACCACAGCGCGCTGCAGTCATGTTGCGCCATTTCTTAGAGCAGCTACTGTTGACTGTTGAACCACTTGTACGCTATGCTTTACCATCACCCATCCTTTTCATCCTAATTGCAGAGTACAAACAAAATTGTCGACGGTTGTGAAAAGTGGAAAATAGTTAAGCAGGTTAATGGAAACAGTAGCACAGGAAACTGCATTAAAGCTTACGTTACTGGGCCCATAATAAGGTTGCAGGGGGGCTGCGTCGTGCATGCATGCGTTGTCCTCTGGGGTGATTTTCCACGGTGGCTGGGGAGATTGGCTTGGCCGCTTTGGTTTATTGATGCAGAAGGGCCTCAGTCAACAAGAGCATGAGGAAGAGCCGTGTGGTTACAGTAGCTGCGCTCGAGGGCGTACACAGAACTCTGACTTATAACGGCCTCAATACACTAGATTCAGCCCTTTATAAAACAGTAACGGCCTACTTCCTTGTTTTGCGGTATTGCAGTGCTGGTTTGTGTGTCAGCTGATGTTTGTTTGAAAGAGTTGTGTTGTAGTCAAAATGCCTGATAGGGTCTTCATAGAGAGAGAAAAGAAGGAATGAGACGGAAGGATGGGGGAGATAGCGAGAGGGAAAATCATGAGGCCAGATAAAATCTGAGGAAGAGCAAACAAATGCCAGTGATCTAACAAATTTACAGAGTTGGACAAGAAGGAAATTATACTGGGCGCTCCGACTGATGAGAAGAAGAAGAAAAAGAGCAGGAAAGAGAAGAGAGAGCGCTCATTAGAAAGACAGAGGGAGGCTCAAAGTCTCTCGCATGTTCGTTCTCCCTGCCTTGTCTCCTCCCTTCAGTGTTTAGTGTGTGTGTGTGAGTGTGAGTGTGACTGTGTGTGGGAGAGAAGGGGCTGAGCTCAGTGGCTTGTCGTACCAGGTTTAGTCAGACCAAGAAGCAGCAGCAGTGACAAGCTCACCTCCCTCGGCTGGCTGACACATGGTACGCACTTCCTCTCTTTCCGTAAGTGAACCTGAACACTGTCGAGTGTCAAAATGGGAAACAGGGGTGGGCAGATTAGACTCTATGTCAGACTGAAGTTGATCATACTGTGTGTGCAGTCGCATTTGAAGAGTTTTGTTGTGCGTTAAGATGTAGACGTTCAATAACCTGGCAATCAGTCATTTGCTGTCATGTGGTGTTGCCATAAAAGTTCTTTTTTAAATATATGTTTTTTTTGTTTGTTTGTTTTTTTTAAAGCTTGACACTTGTCTTCGTGACAAGGTTTCACACTTGGACACAGAGTCTACTGTGTTGTTTCCACTCCAGCTTGTTGTTTGCTCAGTGTGTTGTCACTGAATGAAGGCCAATATGTGTATAGCTAACACAGATCATGCTGCTTCTAGTAGGGTGGTGACAGTTGCGTGGCTCAATATTTGTTGTATATTTCATTCCTTGTATGTATCTGAACTGGGTGGACTGCTGCTGGTTAATAGCCAAAGCATGGATCTAATCAAGGCTAATGACGGGGGGGGGGGGGTTACATTACAGAAACATGATAGTTCCTTAATGCAACACCCTCAAGTCCAATTAAAAACCTAATGATGCTTTCGAGTACAGTTTTAAAAGGGACTAAATGAAGTACTTTTATTTTCTTTCTGGCAATCACATTAATTAACAGCAAAAACACGGCAATCAAGATCCTTGTTTGCTACCTAAATGTCTGACTGTGTGTGTGTGTGTGTGTGTGTGTGTGTGTGGCTGTGTGTGTGGCTCATTTGAATGAGGACAAATTAACCAATTATATATTGCTGGGATGCAGTTATGTAACAACCGTTTTCCTGGAACAGTTGTGTTTTAGTCTTTCTTCCCCTGGTCTGGAGTTTAGCTGGATGCTGCTTCCTACGACAGGACAGGGAATCAAGCATTCAAATGGTATTACACAGCAGACCAGCAAAACACTTATGTGTGGTAATCATATAAATTAATTATAGGCTCGTAATCAGATTGAATTGCCATTTTGTTTTCATTTCATTATTCAATCTGATATTGTGTTAGCTGTTTTCAGTGCTGGAAGAAGTATTCAAATCCTTTACTTAGGTAAAAGTAGCAAAACCATTATGTAAAAATACTCAATTACGAGTAAAAGTGCATTCAAAATCTTATTTAAGTAAAGTACATAGGCATTAGCAGTAAAGGTACTAAAGATGTTTTGTTGTTCTCTCTGTGTTATATTATTGGATCATTATTAGTGATGCTCTAATAATAACTAGCATGTTCTGGTTGAGGTTAGGTTAATTTTAATTTATATACTGTTGGATAGAAATGCACTGTATTTTATATGCGCTTTATATGTTTTTTTATATAATTTATAGGAATTATAGCTGTCAAATAAATGTAGTGTAGTTAAAAGTACCATACCTTCCTCTGACGTGTAGTGAAATAGAAGTATTCAGTAGCATAAAATTGAAATACTCAAGTATTTCATTGTACAAACCCCTGTAGACTCTAAAACCAACAGGCGTCCTTCTTTTAATCGACTTGCTTCGCAGTTGCCTGCAAGGTGACATCATTAGGTTTCATGTTAGTAATGGAGGGAGGAGGATGAAAAACAGAAATCCATCGGGATTGCCCCTGTTGCCTCTAGTGTCAGAATATTCCCTGCTGCTGGGAATTGTCTCTTTATGGATTTCCTGTCAGGCCATACAAGGATTCCTATTTCCTTTATGTCCTCCACCCGTATCTGGAGCAGAAGTTAAATACTCTACATTTAATTGTAGTTCAGCACCTCCCAACAAATTAGACATACATGTCGCTCTCAGTGGACAGTAATTCCAATACTAAAAACAAAAGGATACTTTAATGAAGTGACCATTCATGACCCAAGTAAGCAAATGATGAGATGTAGTGAAAAGAATTATTGAAAAAGCACTGTAGAGGCTTCTGCACCTTCGCATCCCTGTCAAAATTTGTCAACTCACAACGGTACGTGTTTACACCATGAATTTAGGTTGAAGACAGGGATGCACTGATCCAACTGTTTCTTTCCTAATACAGATTTCGATACCTAAACTCACGGTATCTGCATATACCAATACCAGTCTGATACCTGTGCTCACTTTGTTGCAAATTTAAAATCCATACAATGCTTCCTCACTGCATAGAATTCATTGAGGGATCATTCTTATGTAAATTAATGAGGCTTTAACTGTAGCCCAAAACTTCTTAAGTGGAGATTTTCATACATATCAGACGTTTTCTTCAATATTAAAGTAATCCAGTGATAGTTTACATCCATAGTCTTTAGTCTATAGTCTTTACATCCATGGGTACATTGCAAACAGGAATGGCTAAGAGCTAATTCAGCATACTTTTAATGGTGCCAGTTATCCAAAATGTGCATATCTCAAACCCCAAAATTTTAGGAAATATAGTTCCAAGACTTAGAGCATGATTACCCCCAAATAGACTTTGTCCTGCATCAGTCTGTTCAGACTTTCACATTCAAAGCAGCAGGCTAATTAACAGCAGCCGTTTTTGGGCTCACTGCCAGACAGCACACTGCTTCAGCTCCTCAGTGATGGCGCCATGTCCTCCACGTCTGCTCCCTGGCGCTGTGGTGAACAGCTCCACGCACTTAACCAATTTTTGGATTGTAGTACTGAGACCATTTCCATTGTATCCCAGCAGTCATTGCACATCCATCACATTACATACCCACACCTTTGTTTCTGTTCTTTGGCAATCTTAGGCCCAACATAGCTCTACCAGAGGAATAAATGGCAATACTTTGTTCAGTTTTATATATTTGTCTTTAGACATGCTTGAAAAGTGCAGAAGTGATGATGATAAGTCAGGCCTGCTCAGTGTCACTGTGGTTTCAACAAAAGTGACATTGACACTTCAGGAAGGAAATGTGAAATCTTGAAAACATGAAACACTTATAGGCTGCTCATTCTGATAAATCAAAGATTGTAACTCATATCTTTCTGCCTACTTGATCAATACCTTGGTTCTCACAGTGACTAGTGTTTACTACCTTGGCTCAGGTCTTCGTTTGGACAGTGTCTTGGCCAACTGAGTCAGCTCTGGCCGCACTCTCTGGGCCCATATGATTAGATATTTTATTTATGATGCGTGTTGCAGTTCCACTCCAGCTCTAAATCAGCCACCATATGGGCAGGTCCCAAGATCTGCAGCTCATACAGTAGCTCCCTGCCAGCCTGAACTCAGGCTTTGGCCATGGACCCACCTCGCGCTGACAGACGTGTCAGTTCTTTGATGGATAAAGGCACTGTGACACTACCGCGTGCTGGGCGGGACTCAGTGTTTTCACACTCAGCTAGTGCTGCAAAGGAGGATGGTTTGGGAGATGGTCAAATGCAGTACCATGGCAGATATGGCCATTGCGCAGATAAGATGTGCTGTATCCTCAGTTTTACCAGGAAATTTTGTGATACTGTTCCTTTTTTCCTCTTAAATACAATAATTTTTTTGTGTTCTATGACTGTGGGGAATCTGTGACAATCCAGAAAATATTTTAAATTACAGAGCAAATGTAATCAGACCAAATTGAATCCAATTTCTTTATGTTGTGTTCATTTTGTAATTACCCAGCTCAGTAGTCTTTATCACAGGGATGCAAACAACTCGCTTTTTGGCGAATGACGCTTTTTTTCACGTTAGTTTGGGTGTGAACCGTCCAGATCTGAAAAGTTTTTTGGGGTGGTGGGTATGGGTGACAGATGGATCTCCTCCTACAGTGTGTTTCTGTCACGCTGACACTGAACTGCATTGAGCAAAAAATTCCACTGAACTGTCAGGACCTGTTGCGAGGACCTCACATTACATCACTGGTTACGTGGTTGTTTACTCTAATCTTGCTAGACCGCGCACACACTCGGAAGTTTGTGAACACACCACTCTCTCCCTGCATTGTGGCTCATTTTGAGCGGTGAGTTTTTCTGTTGGCTGAATTTATATGGTTTATCATTAGCTCTGTAGGTTATGTATGTTATGTCTTTTTAGCTAACGTTATTGTACGCCGTGTTAGAGCAACTTCTCTTATGCTAATTTCCACTTAAAATTAAAATAAACTCGATGAATCCCATTCATTTAGTTGGCCGTACAGCGAGAAAAGTCCACTTTCCATAGGTGCCGGCTGCCGGACAAACTGCCGACTAATCAGTCCAGCCGGTTACTTTATTATATAAATTTTTAATTCTAATAAAATTGTTTTAATTAACAAGTTGCGATTTGCTATGTGTAACATTTTACAACCACTAGCCTCCACTTCAAAGCAATGCGAGCATGATGATCGAGAAACGTGCCTTATCTGTCTGTGTCAGTCCCGCCCCCACAGACGTTTTTGGACTCAATGAATCATCGAATCAATAAATGAATGAATGATCTTTATTTACATTTAACTTTTTACAACAGAGCCATCTCTAAAATGCATTGCAAACACACACTGAAACAAGCAATGTTGTCAAAGTAACGGGCCTGTGTCATGAGGAAAACATAGGCTATGCCGATCAGCCTCACAGCAATTTTACAGTTTAAAATGTCCTAGAACGCTTTTGTATTTTTTTTTGTTGTGCCGTTGACCAATTATACAAACTAATGTTTGATGCCCCAAATCATGTTTAAAAAATAAAATATGTTGTACTTAAAATACAGTGTATGTTTGTGTAGAGGTCATCAGTCGATTTGACGTCAGTTCTTAGAATAATCATGTTTTATTCTCAGGGTCAGAAGTGCTATAGCGAGTTCTCACTAATCAGAAACATTGCTCTTTCCATAAAACGTGACGTTAGCTTTTAACTGGTTGTTTCCTGAACTCTGGGTCAGTTTAATACTAATATGTGTGCTGTAGGCTACTCTCATGCTTTCCCAGAACCCTAAAGATGACTACGAATGCCTCCTTATCGCTGTGCTGTAACCAGCTGAAGCTCCCATTTGCCTTGTTTTGATGTGAGGAGTTTACAGTTGGTGCTTATCTTCATGCAGAAAATAAGGCTGACTAGGATTCACGTTCTCTCGTGATACCTCTCAGAGAACTAGTCTTTTCAGTAAAGTTGATCGTCACTTAACAAGATCACTTAGCAAGGCATCTGGGGCAAAAACAGGACGTCCCTAGAAGACAGCTTCTATCAGTTTGCTCAATTAAAGCAGGCACAGAGAATGAAACAAGACACCATCATGTGCTACAAAAGTTGTTTTCAGATTATTTGCAGTGGGTTTGGTAGAGAATACAAATTCCTGGTATTTGACTGATTAGAATTGCCAGGAAGTGTGCACATTTGTATGAGGAAAATGTTCAGAATATAAACAAAGTTCCAAGCTCTTGAAACGCTGTAGATTGATTTTCTTTTGTTACTGCTGCTAAAAATATACCATATATACAAACATTACAACAGATAGATCGCAGTAATTAGCTTCAGAAATAACAGCACTCTTAGCCAGACTTTATAAACACAGCTGATGAGTTCAGTGTCACAACCGCTGTTGTGAGAAACTTCATTATAGTGTGTGGTAGGCGGGACACTTTCCTATTAACCTAAATGTCTCTTCATTTGCTCCCTGGGCACATCCTCAATAACAATACAATACCATTTTACATTAACATGTTGAGCAGTTAATCAACATTTTTGAGAGACACTGTAAAATGTCTTTCGTTGATCTCCGGTTGGGAATTGGGTAATTGCTGCAACAAAGAGTGGGACAAAAATACACTATGACACACAAATATGACACAGAATATTAAAGATGAATATCTTCACATATTACATTAGCTACAATTAATTGTCACATGCTGACTGTAGACAAATTTACTTTTTCATTTACTGCTAGTCTAATCAATATTCTTATATTAACAATGGATCAAATGATGAACCCACAGAGAATTATCACACGACAGACAGCTGTTTCCAACTACAAAGCTCATATAAACCCACTGTACACTCCCTGCCCAGCACAAAACAGCAGACAAAGTTAGCAACTAGCTGGTGAAGATACCGAAGCATTTGGCTCAAGCGTCAGATATTTTTCTCGGGAGTTGGTCAAGAGCAAAACGGAGTGTGCTAGTGTAAATAAGCCGCTGTTTGCTAACACGGTCGCTGTATCAACTTTATAAGGAGAAAATGTGTCAAAACTGTGTTTACTGCAGGTTTTGTGCAAGTTCAAAAAGCCCTAGGCTCAAAAACCAATGATGTGAATCATAGGCTATGGCCTACACAGTTACCGGATCTCAAACTAGTTTGAGATCATCTGTGGGAGATTTTGGAGCGACTTGTTAGACAGCTCTGTCCATCACCATCACCAGAACATCAAATGACGGAATCTTTTGAAAGAACATTGGTCCCGAGTCCCTTTATGTAGTTTTTTCTTTTAAAATTTGAACCCATCTGTATTTGATCATTCAGCTCTTCAACAGCAGTCGAGCACCTACAAAGATGTTGCTCTCGTTCTCTTTGAGTCTCTTTCTATATTCTAATATTTGATCTTTTTATGACAAAATGCATTCATGACCTCTACAACAACTTGTACACAGACTGGGATGGGGGATTTGTTAGAAGCTACATTTTTCAGATATTTGTAGCTTGCATACACAAGACAGTCCATTCTACAGGGGCCAGTATTTAGGTTTTGCCTTCATAACAATATGTTTTGATTGTAAGCTGAATAAATGGCAAAAGGTGCCCTTCAGATATAGAAAAAAAGGAAAAAAGCTGTTGTTATTGCTTCTTTCCCTGCTACTAAAAAGAAACTGGGTCAGGAATCTGCTGCGAGTGATGTTTAAACATTATGTAATATGTCATGGCATTTTATCCTGCCTAAGCACTCTATCTTTTCAGGCGCAGAGAGAGCGGTCTGTGTTTAAGGAAGTGTTTCCTGTAGAGCTTTGGAAGCTTTGAAGGGGATGGGGGTAATTTCTGTTACAGCATGTGTTTCAGTAGATGAATAAAACGTATGATCTAATATATATGAATATGTATGGATATTTGTGTAGTATTTGCTTTTATATAGATTGGCTGTTGGTTGATAAATAAGACTAAATGATGAATTCTTAGTATACTGCACTAAACTTGTGTAGGTGGAAGTTGGGGATGCAATGCAGAGAACTTACAGTATGTGCAAGTGTGGAAATAAAATACCAGTTCAAGCAATGCAGTTGAACCTGAACTGCTGGAAAATGTAGTTTACTCATAAATGTCGTATACGTTTATACACTGTTATAATTTATCTTTGTTATCAAATATATATTTAATTTATTTCATTGCGATCAAGCAGTTTGCATGCTCGTTAGCTCAGGCAGCTTTTTTCTCGCTTTGTTAAAACTCTTGCACAGTACAAAGAAAATGGAAAGAAGCACAGGGGTTACAGTGGCTGACCAGTGCTAGCATGTTCCCTGCTGGCTGGCATGTTAGTAGTTAGCTCGTCAGTTATGTCACCAATGATTTTCAAGGTGCCAAACAGAAGCAAAGCAGGAACAAAATGGTTATAAAATATGATCTGAGGCAAATTTTCTATTTGTGCAGGTAAAATTAAAAAAAATATAGAAAACCTCCCAAGGGTCTCAAAATCAGCTTCTCTTGAAATGGAAAAAACACCCAGATGGTTTTGCATCATTACTCCCGTCTCTGCTTTTGCTTTATGTCTCTGCTTCAGACAGAACTTGAAATATTTCAGAGCATCTCCTCCACTGTCCTTGTATGTCATGTAATTAACACAACAGGCTGCTGGCTTTGTTCTGAGAGCCACATGAAAGGCAGACAAAAATCCCCCCAAACTCAGACATCAAAATGTCACCTTGTCCTAAAATACAGATTTTTTTGTTTTCCCCCTGAAGGAAAACTGGACCACCACACTACACCTTTATATAATGGTGACATTGGTCTGTTTTTATTTTACCTTTTTAATCCAGGGAAAGGTATCTGACATCCATGCAACGATACACACTTAAACATTCGACTTGACCCTTAAATTACATACCTATTATGTTTTTTCCTTCATGGTAGAACAGACTACTTTGGGATCTAAATGTGTGAACCATCATTGTGAGTCTATTTGCTTTGAGTCATATCATCTCACTTTACCCTAATCAAACACAGTAGGCTAAGGGTTGCTCCCAATCCTCTATTGCAGCAATACCTACCATGTCCAGCCCTCTTTTCTGTATTTACAGTTGTTGATAGCATGTCTGAGTCTGAACAATCATACATGTATATCTGTGATCATGTTCACTAACATCCTGGTATCGTTGATTGTTCCTCTGGTTCCTCTGGTTTATCTCAGATCTGCTGTTTGGTTTACACTTAAATGAAAACTGGCTCACCCTTACCTGCAGGTACTAAAAGTCCAAAAGAATTGTATTGGGCAACTCACAAGGGTAGATTTTTGGGACTGTAAATGGAAATCTAGATTTTGTTAAAACAAACGTCATCTTTCCCAGCGTCTATAAGCAGACCTGCTGTGTGTGTGTGTGTGCGCGCGCTACTTTACAAGGCACACAGCACAACTTTGAAAGAGCCTTTTAAAGTGACTGAATATTGAGGTTACTGGTGATATTGTTTAAACATTTAATGTAAAGTTGGTTGAATAACATGTAGGTATAATATGTGAGGTTCAATGAAAAATAATTGCAAGGCGTGGCAATGTCCTGGCAATGTCATATTTTCCATTCAATACAAGATCATCCTCTAAATGCAGGTGAATTAATGTATCAAGGGTGCATTTTCCTGCATTTTAGCCAGTTTAATAAAATATATATTTAATTCTGCACTGTTGTTAGATTGCTGATAAGGCCTTTGACCGGGTGGAGTGGAATTATTTATTTACAGTACTGGAAAAATTTGGATTTGGATCAACTTTCATAACCTGGATAAAACTTCTATACTTGTCCATGGAATCAAATTCATCTGAAAAGATATCTCTGCCTGCACTACTAGGGTCAGCTCTCCCTCTGCTTTCCAGCAGATTGATCATTAACCCAACTGTGGGTGACACTCTAAGAATGTGGGTCCAGTTCAGGAAAAAATTTGACTTCCAACTTCCTTCTCTTACAAGCCCATTGCCTCTAACCAACTTTGTATCCCATCCGTTCAAGAGGTAACAAACCAGGACTGGCACAGAAAGGCCATAAAATGCCTGTTCGTAGGTGACAGCTTTGCCTCATTCGATCAACTGTCTGGGAGGTAACCTGCCAAAGGCCAATTTCTTCAGATATTTACTAGGGCTGTAGTCAACCAAAGAAAATCTTGGTCTACTGAAATTCTACCTACTCTTTAACCAACTGATTGGAAACGATGTATATGTAAAATACATCAGGTCTGCATATGTCCCTCCCCGAAAATAATGGATTAAGAAGCGCTTTTCTCCTTAAGAAAGTAACACCAGCGATGGCCCGACCAATGAGAACTTGGTCGGACAAGAGCATATCGACCAACCGACCAGAAGGTGCCCTAATATATACAGATCAGACACCTTGTGCATTCTCAGATATCCTGCTTTCCCAAGGAACCTGACACCAATTTTATTGATCTGGTGCTTGCATTCAATTCATTAACTAAAGGATTAGTATCCTTTCTCTATGACTTAATATCAGGCCTGAAATCTTACCCTTTAACCAATCAATAATCAAACCCTTTAACTAAAAGAAGCTTCGGTGCAAGACATAGGCCACTCCGTCTTTGAAAACATATGGAATTACATTCTCAAGCACGTGAACTCATTAATTTAATTTAAAATAGTCTATAGAGCCCACATTTCTAAAGACGAATTATCTAAAATAAATCCCGAAGTCAACCCCAGCTGCGATAGATGTAAGAGTGCTAATGCGTCATTGATCCATATGTACCGACTGTGTCCCAGCTTAGAAAAATTCTTGAGAGATGTATTTCAATCACTTTCTTAGACTTTTTAATTGAACCCAACCCTCTACCGGCCCTATTTGGAGTTGCTGATGAGGATGCACATTTGAATGCAATTCAACATAATGCTCTGGCTTTTGCCACTCTTCTGGTTAGACAAGCAGTATTACTGAGATGGAAGGAAGCTGCCCATCCCACCTCAATGGCTTGAGAACATAATGTCTTGCCTGAAACTTGAGAAAATTTGTTACGGTGTACGTGGATCTGATAAGAAATATTACAAGGTTTGGTGGTCCTTTCTGACATACTTTAAGAGCTCCCATGTGGCATGAGGCATTGTCACTCATCTCTTACCCTTGACTCCTTCACAAGACAACAAAACACTCTATTCACCTTTTTTTTAAAATCATAATTGTCAGGTTATTTCTTTATTCATTCATTCATTCATTTTCTTTTCTTCCTCATTTATGTATTGTAATTACTATACTTCCTGTATGTTTACTGTAATCACATATGTAACCACCTCTTCATTCATTGAGTTAGTTACTGTGCGCAAAAACGTTGGTTTCTTTAATGATCAAAATCATTTTTGAAAAGAAAGAAACATGAAAGAAACTTGTAATACTTGTAAGTTTTACAAAACCTAAAATAAACAATTTTTCCTGGACATGTCTGCAAGTTTTGAATGAGTCAAACTTAAGCCAGAAAGGTTGATTGGTCTGTCATGCATTTTGATCTACCCCTCCACCCCTACAGCTGAGTCACCCACCAGCCTCCACTGCTTGATTGTCAATTTATAGTCCAGAAAGCTTTTGAGATGGTAATATAGGCCTGCCACATGTAGTGATCTAACTGTGTATACCGATAAAACTCTTCTCAGGCTGCCTCTCACAAATTGTATTTTTTTCTTACTGACACTTTGAGATTATTCATAGCGTTCACTTTGTCTCTCTGTCACTCTCCTCCCCACCCCCCACACTCATCTACATAATTAATCAGCACTAATCATCAGGTGAGGCTTTTATAAAGAGAATCCACGCTGGGTCTGTCAGTCAAGAAAACTGACGACAGTTGTCTCTCATTGAACCAAACGGAGAATATGATTAAGACAAGATGACAAGATGATCATAGATAGTGGAAAAACAGAGGATTGTTGGTTTGAATTCCTGGACTGTTTAGGAGGAACCATCTAGGAATCCTCCCAGCCTTCCAATCATGAACTCTTCTAACCACCATGCCCCAGTGACTGAAGGTCACTGTTTTGTAACCCAGAGAGAGTGGTCCAAGTGTAACCGTGCTTTCCCACTGTGAGACAATGAGCTGCCCCAAGATTAAACAGGAAAACCACTCTGTTGATGCCTCTCCACAAAGCCTTGTTAATGAACCTCTGACGTTCAGTGACAGTTTCCTAATCCGTTTGCCTTATTGTTGTAAACAGCTATTAGTGTTGTCTATCCTCTAAGATAGTGGTTCTAAGGTTTCTAACCAATCAGAACTTAACGATTTGATTTCCCCTTCCTGATTAACTGAGCAACATCCTATCAGTGGCATTGTTTTCTTTGTCTTTCTCCTTACTGAGCTGCCTGTGGTTGTGTTTCGTCTGACTGGGGATTAGGGCAATCCGGCGTCGTTCCAGGTATGACTGTGACGTCAGTTTACCACACTATCTGCTGCAGCCGTACGGATTGCCTTCATGTGCCAATTAGGATTCCGTTAAAGGGGCAGTTCCATGTAAACCTTCATGAGAGCCAAATGTTCTCCTGAGGATGAAGAGATAAGGAAAAAGTCTGCAATGTGTTGACTTTTTGCGTGTCTGAGAGATGACTGTGAAAGTGACTGAACCGAACCAGTGTGGGTTACTGCTGCCGATGTGTTGCTTGCAGGACAGAGGATAGCCATGGTGAGCAAATGTGTATGGAGCCTGTTTTTTTGGCTAGCTGTCTTTTGGCTGCCTTTTGCTGTGCATAGGAACAGGTGGAGGCAATTGTGTGTTGGGCCAGAGCTCAACATCTGGCCAATGAGACGCCTATTGCTGCTCTGTGGGTTGGACTTGCTCACACCTCTTTACACCTCTTTAAATTAAAGAGGTTTATATACATTTGTAAAATATATACTTTTATTACTTCTAATAATGAACTTGTAATAATAGACTTCCAGTGTCAAAAAATGGATACAGTGAATGTTAAAGCAGAAGGCAAATGTATTGTGAGATGAAATTTGATAGGCAGACACATTAGTAATTAAATTATTAATTCACAATTTAAAGATGAATTAAACTAATTTATGTTGCTTTTTTAAATTAATCAATGTATTAATTGGTTATAATTAAACTAGAGCTGAAACAATTTGTAGATTAATTGATTTGTCAATTGACAGAAAAGGAATCTGCAACTTTATTGGCAATTGATGAATCATTTTTCCTACCGCAATTTGCCATTTTATTGCCGTATTAGGTCAGTTGGTCCACCACTTTGTTCCAGGCTGAAATATCTTGACAACCCCAGACTTTTTCCTCTAGCGCCACCATGAGGTTGACTTTTTTGGTTTTAATTAAATGTCTCAACAACTATTGGATGGACTGCGATGAAATTTGGTACAGACATTCATGGTTCCCAGATGATGTATCCTAATGACCTTGGTGATCCCCTGACTTTTCCTCTAGTGCCACCATGAAGTTGGTGTTCGTGGTTTTAAGTGAAATGCCTCAACAACTATTGAATAGATTGTAATGACATTTTGTACACACATTTATGCCCCACTCAGGATGAACTGTAATAACTCGTGATCCCTTAATTTTAAAGTTACAGCAAAGATATTTCAGTTTTGCTTTAGTTATTATGGATGGATGCAACAGTAATTGTCACATCAGTCGGAATAAAAGCAGTTGTTCTTGTAAACTAGTACAAAGTGTGTGTGTTTGTGTGTGTGTGTGTGTGTGTGTAATGTGGCAATGGCATTTCATTCAATCCTTACCCAATCCCCCATCTTATCCCTGCCATTGCCAAGATATGTTGCCAGTTATGCGTCAAGTTATGTCCTCTGTTAACATTTTCGTTAAACTAATGTCTGTTTTTTCTTTTGTTTTCTGTCTCTTGTCTCCTCTTTTTTTTTATTTGTTATCGTCCTGTGTGGCTGCGGCTTCTCCCACTGATGCTGCTGTTGCTGATGCTGCCATTATCGCCCACCCTGCTGCACGCAAACCACTACCACTACCAACATCTGGTCAACGACACATGGTGGACGCCCCTCTGCCCTTGCCCTCCTTTAATCTTTATTCAAAATCTCTGACACACTCCCTCTCGCTCTCTGTTCCTGTTTCTCTCTGTGTTCCCCTACTATCACTTTTTTCCCTACGTCTTGTACTTTTCTTTTTCTGTCTCCACCCTTTTCCCCTGATAGCACCATGCAGAGTTGAGAGAGCATCATGCCACATCCGGTAAGCCAGTGACCTTTCAGAGGAAGGGCTAAGGGCAGTGCACACAGTCAGGGGAAGGGCCAGAGCTGGGATTTAGGGATAGATAGAACATAAGGGAGTGTGTGTGTTTACAGCAGGGCTAAAGCTAATAGTAATGCACTCAATTTCCTTTGACAAATCTTCTTTTAAATGTGTTTATTGTTCAATGGCAGTGTACTTAAACTGTCTTTAGGCTCCTAATAGTTATTTCAGTTACTCTGCCAGCACCTTACTTTATCCAGCAAAGGTCCACCCTCATTAATAAACCATTAACTGCAGGAGCAAAATTTGCATACAGTCTCTTTGACATTCATTTTGCTTGGGGTTTTCTTTGTACTTGCAGGTTTTTCAAGGTTGTCTGTCTGTAGCACTGCTGCCTCGTGTGTGCGGTGTGTTTTGGCAAAGTGTGTCACCATGCACAGGGAATGCTGTCTCCCTTTCTCGACCACTGTCCTCTTTGCTACTGTCACCAGTCAGTCTGGTCATGTGTCTGTTGGGAAAGCGTGTCAGCATGTGTATATATATAATGTAGGGCAGTGGTTCCCAACCTTTTTTGTCCGACGTACCACCACAGCAAATCAGATGGGCCTAAGTACCCCTTTATCACACCCCTTTGATAGAAGGGAAGGCTTTATGATACTGTTCAATGGTATTTTTTGGCCAGGTTTGCATTTGTACTACTGTTCTACCATTTGGAGTTACAGAAACTGTTCAGCCACTTACAGTACCTTTACTTTTAGCTTTTCCAGCTAGTCTCTCTGCAGTCTTAATCAACTTACAGCTGACTCAGGTTGGTGGGAAACTGAGACCTGTCTTGTGCAGTCAGACTACCATAGCTGGTAAGTTACTGTGACAATAACTATAAAGATCAGCATCACACAAATTTGTAATCTTGTGTGTTGATTTTTCTCCTAAAACAAATATGTGGATATATATGATCAAATCATAATTTTCTCAAATTAGCTGAGCTTCACAATTTCCCACATACCCCCTGTTAACTGCAGAAGCACCCCTTGGGGTACAAGTACCCCTGGTTGGGAGTCACTGGGCTACACTATCACATCATAGAAATTAGTGTATATCAGTCCTGTCCAGTTGAACACTGTCTCCGTTTTCCCTATACCTGCTATGCCATATAATCAAGGAAATTATAGGAAATGCATGTTTGTTGACCCAGCTGGTCTGTTGTGTTTATTGCCAAATCAAACCAAAAGGTTGAAAGAAGAGACATAATACCTTTGGTTGATTCATCTATATCTGGACAAAAACTGGATTACTAATCTTGCTGTAATGAGACATGAACCATTTTGTTGGGCCTCTTTGTTCAACCCGCTACCACCCCTCCTGCAGGATTTCTGACAGTTACCGTGCGGCTCCTGCTACAATTCTGACCCCTCCCTGTGTTCTTTCGAAAATCCTGCCTGCTCATCTTGCTGGGGAAACAAGACACATTAAGCCATTACAGATTGTTTTATTTAAAGAAGTGCAAATTCAAGGACTGGATCTGTTATACAGTTATGGGTGGTGTCGTTACCCATAGCAACAGATGCAAACCAGATGCTGGAACATCAGGCTTCAGAGCGGCAGAGATCGTTTTGTTTAGAGAAGGGATTTGGATAAAGGAAGAAAAATTCAAATGTTACCGATATGTAAATTAAATGTATGTATCTGAGTATCCAACTATACAGTGCAACAGTGCAAGTGAAATATGTAGGATTTGTATGTGATCTCAGCCATATCTAACACCACAATGTTATTCAGTAAAGTGTTCAGCATCTCAGTTAGTGGGGAGGTGGTTGTTGTAGCTGCACTTTATCATTTACTCTAATAACACAGGTGTGCTTTAACCCTAGCGTCATGCCTAGTGCAGCTGTAAATGTCATTTCCCAGTGAGAGTAAAAGGCAAACGAAGCAGCCGGTGCAGAGCAGAACAGAAGCAGTGTTTGTCTGGCGGGCCGGCGTTGATTTCTCCCACAGGTTCAGCCTGAGATAATGGCGATCCTCTCCCACTTCCCGTGTGCCCTGTTCATTCTTCAAGTCAGATCCAGCAATCGGCACCACTCGCCGCACTGTATCTCTGACACATCCCAACTATCTTTACTCCCGTCGTCATGGAAACAGCCACAGACATGCCAAAGAGATGTAAACAGCCCGCCCCCTACGGTACGGTACCAGCTGCTGAAAGTCCAAAATACCAAATTTGTGACATGAATATTGAATCAGAGGCCAAACTTGTTGATTCTCAGTGAAACACAAATTTCACCCAGACCAACCCAACAGGTGTGTGTATATGTATTTATGTGCACTATTGTATTATTTGTTAGTGTTAGTTTTAAAAGCAGACAAGACTACATCACTGACATACTGTAGATTAATTACCGTGTCATAAAAACTACACCCCACAATACAAGAACGTCAGGTGCAACAAAGAAGGCACTGATGGCTTGAGTCTTCTTCTGGTAGTTGGGGCTAAATGCTAGAGAAAAAGTCATGGGCTCATTAAATTTAAAGCTTTCGTCCCCTGATGAGAAAGCATGTACTCAGTGAATTTCATGAAAATTTACTGGGAAATTTTGGCCCGATGGTGGTGCTACACGAAAGGTCAGGAGGTCATCAAGGACTCTAGAGCTCTGTCCCTATTCTATAGCACACGCTATTTCTAAGCAGGGCTCGAGTAAGTTGCGTGTTCACACTTGAAATGAACAAGTGATGAAATAAAAAGTGAGTATGCATATTAAAAAATGTTACGTGGCAGCCGGAAGAGGACCCAAACGCAGACAACGCAGCAGGAGTCTAACTCAAAGGTTTATTTAACGTTAAGGCTCACGACACTGAACAATGAACCGACAGGCACGAAGGGAAGACACAGGAATATATAGGGGAAGGACTAATGAGGAAATCAACCACAGGTTAGTAACAGAAAACAGGTGAAAACACTCAAGGGCAGAACACGAGGGCAGGAACACGCTGGTAACATGAAACACAACCAAACTTCAAAATAAAAGAACCCAAAATCATGACAAAAAATGTTTAATTCTTTGGTGTGCTGTTGTTGTACACTATTGTCCCACAATGCAATGCACAGTGGAAATGGAGGGGCTACTCAGAGCCACCTATAGAAAGATCTTGAAAAGCAAAACATATGTATCTTTAATATTTAATTTTTAAAAAGACATTTTGTGTTAATTGGCAGCAACATTCCAATCGGCACATGTATTGTAATGTTTCCTGTCAGTATAAAATGGTAAAGTAAGTTGATTTTCTTTTTTAGAAACTTCAAAAACCTTACACTGTAAAGATAAGTATATATCTATTAGTATATAGTGCATACAATTATTATGTGGTATGGAATTGTGACACAGCTTAAGATTCATCCACTAGGGGCCGTAAATATCCACAGGAAATATCATGCTGTCAGGTCAGTAGTTTGATTAATGTTGGATGACTAAATGGCAAACCCACCAACCAACTTTACTATCCTTAGCTTGACTATTCCGAACCCCCAAAACCCAAAATGTCACAAAAAGTAAATAGAAATTGGCATGACATTGGACATCGAACAACCCAGAGAAGTACAGGGATTATTAACATGAAGCTGACAGGGTTCAAGGTCCTTTTCTGAATGGAGACACTTATGATACAAATGAATACTAACACAGTGATGCACCTGACATTACACTGATGATAACCAGCCTTTGTATATACACACTGTATAAATGTAAGCAAGATGCTGGCTTCTGAAGCTGTCGTACTGCAGTGTGGCATTTAAATCCTAATAAGTACCATGTA
Source organism: Maccullochella peelii (assembly GCA_002120245.1). NCBI lineage: Eukaryota > Metazoa > Chordata > Actinopteri > Centrarchiformes > Percichthyidae > Maccullochella > Maccullochella peelii. Next base: position 49,448 of record LKNJ01002280.1, read on the forward strand.
ATGAGACTGGCGTAGATGATGAGGGCAGTGTGAGTCAGCCGGTAGAGTGGGGGCTCTGTTTACAGGCTTTGTTCCAGGTGTGTACTCAAAAAGCCCCGGGAACGCTCTAAATTACTCACACGCTGACATGGAGCCCCTTATTGACAACCACAAGGGCAGTGTGTAGTGGCGTGCGCTAAGTGCTGGGACACACAAGGGCTGTAAATACCCGCGTTAGCTCTGGGAGACAACAAAAAAATAATAATTAAAAAACAAAACAGCAGAAATGAGATGAGGATTGTACTGTAAAGACACTCCAATTGCAGCAGGAAGTGAGTCCACACATCGGGCTGCACAGGAAACTGGCCCTTCAGCCATCCTGTCCACCACTTCACTACTGTAAGTATGTGGGATACTGATGTGTACTCCTCCATAGTTTTCATCCTTTATTTAGCTGCAGGAAGAGGGATGGAGGGAGGCACTGCTATGCAAATGTTCTCTTCAGCTACATTAAAGATGTTTTATAATATGTGTTTACTGGTTTCTGAAGGTTTGTAAGATTGCAATGCTCCCTGACGACTTGTGAAAAAAAGTTTTTGCACAACAGCATGGGTAATACATGAGAATTGCACAGACAGAGATACGAAGTTCTGTGCGGTATTGATCTCCAAAAGGAAAAGGACAGCCCACACAGGGGGGTCAGAGGTCAGCCACAGAGAAGCACTGATGGAGCTGGCAATTACTCAAGGACACATGTGACAGCAGGCTGGTTGCAACTAAGTGTGATATGCTTAAAGCAAACATGCTCCTAAACAAACCTGTGTTTTAAGTTTTACATGTGTCACCCACATTATTAGGAATTTTAAAAAAACTTTTGAGACTATATTCTGGGTCTGTTCCTTGGTGGATCCAAGGAGGGCCAGTGTCCCTGGCTGTGACAATAACTCTGAAGCCCCTAGTGCCCCCACTAAAAAGCATTGTGTGATTTTCTCTCATTTTTATTCAAACTAGCTATCAAATTCAACATGACAGATCAGGAATCTATATTGCCAAAATACAATATAATAAATAAATAAATAACATAAATAATAATAAAAACATAGCAGCTGTAATCACTCAAACATTTACTACAGACTTTTTTCCCATTAGTGTATGACAACAGTCACATATTTTGCAGCTAATACTGCACCCTGACTTTTCTCCCTACATAGGTAGGGCAGTTTCTGAAGATAGGGGTGATGGATAAACTCAGGATACATATTATTAATTTTGTCACAGAAAACCTCTCTCAAACCTATTTCTCACAGCATAATAAGAAGTGAGATTCTGTCTCAACCTCTTTTATGGCAAAGTGAACACAGCCTGGCCTCCCTGGGTGTAGCCTGTTCTGCCTCTTAAGGCCTGTTTCTATGGCCAGGCTATCACTGTAATGTTAAAAGAAATATTTAAAAATCTTCTTTGTCATATAATAACCACATTTCTCTTCTAATCGCATTTCTTAGTATTAGTGAAGCAGCGCCCCTCTGGGTTGTAACAGCTCAGCTGGGTCTAGAAAGTGAAGCCAGGTGAAATTGACATTCTTTGATATAAAAAATAAAGTATGCTAAATATTAAACCACAGTATCAGCGGTCACTGAAACTCATTGTGAAACTGGTGAATGGACACTACTCTGCAAACGGTCAAGTCAATGTGAAACCAGCCCAACTTTGGCCTCACATCAACCGATATATAAAACGTTAACCTAAACAGGCGAGAGAATTAGCTTGTAGTGTTGCTAACGACACTAGCTTCCATGCTGTAGTTAGCAAGCAGCAGTGGAGAGAGGAGGCGCTCCTGTCAACAACAAGCTAACCATAACAGGCGCGAGTGCAGAGGGAATTACAGTATATGACATGGATGTTGACCACTTCACTTCGCCTTCATGAAGAAAAGGAGGCTTCGGCGTCAAAAAACGTGAGTCGGATACTTTCTGTCTGTCTCTTTCCCTGCTGGTGTTTTTTTCCCCCTGATGCTTAAATCTCCCGCCATTGCTGTGTGTATTTACTGTACTGTACTCCTCGCTGCGCAGTTAATGTTATTGCTAATGTTGTTATGGATAATGATTCCTTGTCAAAGCTATTCTGTTATTACTGCTGTCTACATACACAATTAGGAGCCTTCTGGTTCTTTGAATCACTTTGTAAGTCCCCCAGTTTTGCATTTTCTGGCTGTTAAGTCACCTGTGAATCATTTGTGAATGTTTGTAGCTGGTGTGGAAGGTTTTTTATCCTTGCCCTTGTTTTTAGTCTGTGCTGTAATTAGCTTCAATAAGTAACTTGAATACTATGGGCTTTGGATCTTTTTTTGCATGCCAAGTAGGCTTACAGTAGATAGATAAAAGGGTTGTGTAAGTCATGTATTTGATACATGCATTGATAGTTTTTGACCATCAAAAATGTGTGAATGAATGTCTTTTAGTATTAGATACTGCTCTGTGTGAGAGGAAAAGCTTTGTTGTAGTGTAAGACAACAGATAACCAATGTGTGTGGGCATTGTTTCTCTCTGACGTGAATGTAAATCTGTTGCTTAAATGTCTCCCTGTGGTTGCTATGTGGTCTGTTGTTTTATACCACAATGCAATACTACCACAAATCAGACTTTTTTTTCCCCCACTATATCTTATATTTTTTAGATGGCCTGTCTGACTTTGCTTTCCCACAATTTGTTACTGCAATGAGCGTTGAGTTTCAGGGTCAATTTAAGTGTCCCCTCTAAAAGAACAGCTGTCCCCGTGTGGCCCCTGAGGTTTAAATGAGCCACAACCTCCACTGACCATATTGTCTAGCGTAAAAAAAATGCACTAACTTTGTGTTTCAGGAGAGAAGGTGGCACTTTTTTGAATGGATCCTAGCCTGGGAACCAGACGAATCTGCGAGCTCATGTTTTATTTGCTCTGGCAGATGCGTCTGGTCCTCCTCCCATTCAGGCAGATTTCCAGCCGACCTCGCCTGGGTCAGGCCAATCAAAACTGTTTATCTAATATGGGGCGGATCTGATACGATGACTGTGCAGAGGAGCGACATTGAGGCATTTTTGTAAACAACCAAGATGGCTGCCGCTGATGTGAAATGTTCCAAATCTGCTATCACGTCAGTATTAAATGAACTGGACAGTATATTTCCTCTAAAAGAAGAACAAACAACTGCACTTAAAGCTGTCGTTGATAAGAAAGATGTGTTTGCCGTACTTCCGACAGGATTCGCTCAGCGCGACGTCACACGTTTCTTTGCTCTGATTGGTTGTAGGTCTGTCCAATTGCATCCAGGGGCATTCTGGTCTAATAACGCCCCTTGGAAATCGAAAAAGAACTGAGAGGTTCCAGAGAGGTTCGCATTTGCAAATTGGTCTGGCAATGTCAGGCTAAATGGAGCCATTTTTTATTTTTTGAGACTGTCCTCTTTTTGTATACGTCTCCTATGTGAACACAGAGAAGCCATTGCAACTGTTTTCCCTTGTAAAAATATGCAGTTCCTCTCTTTTCACGCTGTTGTATGCCTGAAAATACTTTTAACAGCTTTGACATATATTGTTTTTTTCTCCAAGGAGTGTGGATCAAACTCTACAAACACATTTATTTTACATCCTATACCTGTAGGTTTGTATGCAGAGGTGTGCTTTTGTGCTGGCAAGTGCCTGCCAGGAGCTGACCAAGGTGTCACTGTGACTATAAACAGAGATGAGAAATAAATAGACAGAGACAGAATGAGATCGTTATGATCAGGGAAATGTCTGTTTAATGAAGATGGGTGTGGTGGCTGTCAGATGATTACCTGACTCTGTAATTCAAATATGAACCTCCTGAGCTCCTCTCACTGTACAGCTGCCAAAAATCACTTTTAAATGCCTCTACTTAACAGCAAATGAGGTCATTGGCTGACCAAATGGTAAAAGATTTACAGCTTATTGAGAAGAAAGACTGGACAATTTCCAACATCCTCAGGTACTCTGAGTTTTCCGATGTACTGAAGAAGTGAAACACCTTGCATGCTGATCCATGAAGTCCTGATGATGAGCAGGGGGAGAGAGGAGTATTAAATATTTCACGTCAGACATTCCCATTGATCAGCCGAAGCCTCTTATCCAGCTCAGCTGCCTCCGTGTCATTACACAGGGAGGGATCATAGGCTGCGTGCACCCAGCAGCGTGCTAATGAGCCCGTTGAGCTAAGGTAAGCCTGTGCACGGCGTTGCATCAGGAGTTGCGAGGCGTGCTCGTATCAGCAAACTAAATTTAGCACGGTGGATTTGTGATCTCGCAGAGGTTGACTAGCGTTTCCCCCCGTCGTCACAGTGAAGCTCCTGCACGGCAGCCTGCAAACCTGTGAATTCTCTGAAGCTTTTTCAGTATCTGATATTTTAATATTGTTCAAAATGGCTATATGGCCTTAATTTTGAATGTGGAAATTTGAGACAAAAAGGCATTTATGCACACTTTATGCACGATAGGCTTTCAGGTCACAATCATGAATCTATTATGATAAGAACTGGTTATAAGTTTTCAAGATGGCGCATTTCTGTCTCTGTCCCTGGCCCTGCCTGCTCATCCCATAGACCACTGGTTTCCAGCCTGGGGGTCTGGAGCCCACCAAGGAGCCACAAGGTAGACCTGAGGGGTTGTGAGATAATAGGAAAGATAATAAAAAGTTGTTTGTTTCTTGTGACAAACTGGATCCTTGTTCCTCATCAGGCCTCTAAAAATGATTAAAATCAAACAGCCTGAGAAGGGAGAATTACTCTTTGGTAGGACTACTCACAGCTCACTGACACGTGCAACATGTAATGAGGGGTCGCAAGTAACCTTGTTTGCAGTTTGAGATGTTCTGTATAGTTTTACAGATGGCAAGTTATGGCGAGCAGTTTTTGAGCTGCAGGCAGTACTGTGGTCAGCCACTGGGACAAATTAGCAGCAAGACTGACTGTTTTTTGGTATATCCAGATTGTATCCAGGTTTTAGCAAGTCTGGACAGCAAAACACCACATGAAATAACATCCAAGCCACATTTGGAGGTGGTTTGAAATGCGATTCCAATCGGATTTCCACAGATGCGTCTCAGTCCGACTGCTCTGGCTGCTCAAAACGGATTTCAAAGTGTCTCTTGCATCACTCAGCGGCTGAATACCAGCCTCCTCTGTCGCTGAGTTTGTCTGGTGTGACGGAGGAGTTCTGCACCGCGACTTGTTTTGGAGGGCGAGATGATGGATCTCCATTTCTCATGCTTCCGTGTTGGAAAGCAGCGTCAGCAGCGTACGTAGCTACTGACGCCTATGTCGTTACCACAGCAACCCATGCAGATAGGTTGGTGATGTCTGGACACACAAATCCGATCTGATCACTTGCAAGTAACAGTGCGGACAGTCTGTCTTAAAGATCTGATTTGAGAAACAAATCTGATTTACCTGCTGTCTGAACAAAGCCTAATACAATCAAGGTGGCATCACTCAACATCTGGTAGCCACAGATACAGGTCCACTGTTGTTAATTGGATTGCACTTGTTGGGATGAGCTGATAGCATTTGTAAATGTGAAACTTGACCTTCTCATAAGAACTGAATAGACCCGCTTTACTTTGATGCTGTTCTTTGGCATGGAAGAAATCATTTCATCACTGTCCGTCTGATTATTATGGATGTTTTCACGACAGACGAGACATTTGGACTTGTCATAGCATGAACAGCCCAGGTGTAACTAACTACATTAACAATGGCTCGCTTCCTTTAAAACTCATCCATCCATCCTGTCGTATGAACAGATATTCCCTTTGCTGTATAGTGAGGTAGAATTTGAAGCAGTTTCACACAGTGCAAATCCAATTCTTCCCCCTAAAACTGAACTATTAACATAAAAGATAAAGATGGGAGTTGTCTGGCCCTAACAGGTAGGACATAACTAACAGGAGAGTGAGGTAGATGTCAATTAAACAGTCTGCACACGCCCATACAGTGGTGAGAAGAGATCTGATCAGGCAAATAAGTGAAAACACCTGTGTGGGTGTGTAGGGCCTGCCTTATTCTGTACATATTAGTTACTATAGACATTTGACTTGTGACAGCAGGGAAAGCCCAGTTTCTTTAAGTCCTGTTTAAGTTTTATTTAAGAATCCCACGCCAGTGAGCTATCATGCACAATACCAGGAGCTGTCAAAACTAAATGGGATGTCGTCATTATTAATCAATTACACCTCAGTTTCCCTGTTATGACATGTCAAGATATCTAAAATGAAAAAGATCTATTTTTGTGTCATACATCATACAGGTGTTAAAATTAGTCATTGCTTGGCAAGTGGGCTAACATTGTGACTCAGTTGTACGCCCAAACTATTTTTGCACTAATCATACAAGCATTTAATGTACAGTACTTCACTGTTTTGCACATGGAATGTCACAACATTATCTGTTGTATATTTATGTTCTCTTGCGGTAGTAACTGATTCTCATTTTTAAACGCTGAGTATTTGTTTCATTCTATCATTGGTATTGATATATAAATGGTTACATTAATTAGAGGTCCCTTCCTATGTTTATTTGCATTATCTAACTGCCCAAGCATTAATTTGTACAAAATAGTAAAACTGGCCCCTAAAAACAAACAAACAAAAGCAACAAACTTTTATCTTATAAAACAAGAAATCCTCAGCATCACACAGTGAAAACAGCTATCGTGCGTTTGTATACTGTTGTGCAGCAGCTTAAGTAATGTCCTACTGTAGCCACACATCCCCTTAATGGATTTGGCCTAAAACATTAAACACCACGAGAGTCTCTGGTACTTGTTGTTTATTTGTGCTGTGGTGCATTCAGGCGTCAAATTACTGAGAGAACACTGAAAGTGTCTGATAGTGTCTATTCTCAGCTTATCTCCTTACAGTCACTGACTCTCAGCTGATGTGCAATTAACAGAAAACGTTTAAAATCTACTGTACTGAAAATAACTAGCCTATGCTTTATTATAAATAAGTATTGTACTCTATGTGCAATACTCAAGTATGCATTGCATTCTGGGTATGCATATGCATTTTGGGTAATCTCTATAAACAAATATCTGCATATGAATGCGGAATCTGTAGGCAAGGGGCAAGATTTTGGTATTGGAAGCGTTCTGGTTTCTGTTTGTGGTCCATGTAGTATTGACCAATCACGTTTGAGCTTTGGTTGCATGCAGGTAAACAGTCTGTGTGGAGAGCAAAAGAGATGGAATGCATTGGCCGAAATGCAATCTTGGAACCCATCAGTCTGACGCTGATTTAGCTTTTTGTCATTCTCGGAACTCTAGAGATTTGCTTTTTATCTGCTTTTAATTTTTGTATCTGTGTTAAAATCGACGTCAGACGGTAGCTGATGGGTTCCGAGATTGATAATCAGACTGCAAACAATGACCGGCGCACGGAAGGAAGAGGAAGTCTTGGCCCGTATCCGTTATCATGATATCCACTGCATGGCTACACCGGAAGCCCCGAAACATTGGCCTTGCCCCCAGAGGCTAAATCGGCAGACGATAGCTGGTGGGTTCCGAGATTGCATTGTGGGTAATGTAGGCGCCAGTGTTTGACAAGGAAGAAGAATCAGTGGAGTACTCTTTTGGCGTTTTTTTTTTTTTTCCCACAAGAAGTCAGGGTCTTGATAGCTAACTATCTTTTAATGTGATTATATGGTTGATTATAAAACTTATAGTGTCATTAAGAAGATTTTAAACCTTTAGGAGGGGTGTGTTTGGTTGTGTTTTTGTTTTTGCTTGATTGAGAGGGGTCTCCACCTCCACACACGCCTTTAGTGGAATTTCTGTCTCCACTAACTGAAAAAGATGACGAGCACTTAAACCAAATTAAAGTTTCAAAACACCCCTTCAGAAATCTATTGTAAACATGACAGATGCCACAATCATGTTTCTTTACACGTTCCACTTTAATCATGAAACACAGTTTTTAACAATTGGACTGAAATACACTTCAGCTCAGCTGCATCCATTAGTCATCTCATGTTTGGGAGATAAAGAGCAGAGAGGGATAGGAAATGGATGTTTAATATAGAATTAAAGGTGCGGGAGCTGTAATTCACGGAATCCATTTTTACTGCTCTTAATTATCTGCTTGATTATTGCCAGAAGCTGTCTCAGAGATAAATTCTAATGTACTCGATAGTGGTTGGAGCCTTATGCTGGGTTAAAGAACAGCACTAATTACAGCAGAGAAGCCTCCCACACCCTGTCCCCCCTCCCCGGAACAGTGAATAATTCAGATGGCTGTGATTTAAATGCAGCCAAACAGCCATAAACTAACTGGAAGCCTGTTCATGTGCCCAGTGTTACAGTGCATTCCTTGTTTTCTATCCTGATTGTCTCACTTGACTGCTTTTTTCACCTTATAGATCTACACTGTGGAGTCGCAAATTGGGCTTACATGGTAGACTGTTTATATGGATCACCTAGGTATCACAAACAGATGTCTTGGATGTCATTGTGCACTTGTGTTTTCCACACTGGGAATTGATGTTGGTATTACACACAGCTTACATCCTACAATCAGTACAAACAGAATGAGATACCAGCAACGACTAAACAAACCCTGAGTCACCATGGCCCTTTGGACCAACAAGGCAACTCTGCTTCCGTCCACATACACAACTCATTCATGCCTCCAACTCCTAATGGCAACACAACGGATTCATGGGAAATTCAATCAATACATGAGTAATGCAAATGAAAAGAGGTGACGAATACACTAAAGATACAAACCAGCAAAGAATAAACAGCAATCATCATCCTCTCCCCTCAGAGGAGATTCAACATGTTCTGTCAAGTGACAGCATGGACTATCAAGTAGCCATGAGGGTAAAGCAGTTGTATATGTGTATGTTGAGAAGGGTTATTGATCTTTAGGCGCCAAGAAACCCTGTTCTTCCATTTCCGCTGTAATGAAACATAATTGCTTTGAGAGTGGCAACTTTGCCTCATAGAAAGCCTTGAGATGATCTGGGCCTGGAGTCAGGCTTTGTGTCTGTGTGTGGGAACAATGAGAGAAATACAATAAATAGGACGCGAGTAGAGTAATATGTATTTGGAGGAAGACGGTGAAAAGTCTTAAGTGAAATTTTGTGGCTCTAGATTGGCTCTTTTGTGGTAAGTTATGAGATTGTAAAGATTTGTAGATTTAACATCTGCAGTCTAACAATCCATTGTGTTGTTAAATGTATTCTTTAATATCTCTCTGGTTTAGCTTGAAAGTAAAGTGGTAAAGATTTATTTTTCAGATCTTTAAAGTGTAACTAAACAACAGGTTAAAAAACTGTGTTTTACCTGTAACCACACCCAGCAGTGATGTCACTGTGTACTAACACACCCTGGAGTACACAATCAACAGAAATTCAGCTAATTTAAAAAAAAAAAAAAGCCAAACATTGACTGCTTCCAGCTGTGCAAATGTGAATTTTTGCTTGTTTTTACAGTCTTCCATGATACTAAACTGGACATGTTTGGGTTTTGGACTGTTGGTGAGGACAAAACAAGCAATTTGAATATGTCAACTCAGGGTTTGGGAAATTTTGATGACCGTTTTTTATTATTTTCTGACATTTTGTTGACCAAACGATTCACTGACAAAATAATCTGCAGATGAATCGATAATGAAAATCCTCGGTTTCACTCCCAAAATCACTGGAGGTCAGCAAAAACAAGATTTTTAGTTTGTGTTAAGTAACTCTTTAAAGCCACTATTTGTGAAACTTGTTCTTATTTTCTGACTTTAGCACCCCAATTGGTAGTATCAAAAAAGACAGTCTAGCAGACAGCAGTATGCGTCACTAACCCCCACCTCCCACCTGGAGGCTCTGAGAATGCACGGGCTTAAAGCAACACACAGATCACTTTTCACCAGGTGCATTAAGAAGAAACTGTACCAAAAAAGAATTAAATAAATGCTATAATCAGATAAAAATTCAACATGTATGGGTTAGGGTATATTTTAGTCTGTACGAAAAAAAAAGTATTGAGGTATGATACTCAGCCCTAGTCCGCTTGATGGGTAAACATCGTGGATAGTTTTTCATTTTCAAAAACCTTTAAACCCCTAGTTTTATAAATCCCCCAGTCCCCCAGCCATGGTGCCTGAAACCCTAAATACAAAGACAGAGGAGGAGAAACATGAGATAGCAAAGACATTAGAGTTTGAGAGGGACAAAGACAGAGGGAGAGAGACCTTTTAACTATTAGCCCAACTGGCATTTACTCTCCCTGTCAGCTTCTGTCTGAGCAAACAGGAAAACAGGAAGGAGACAAAGCCAGTTGGAGCCTGAGGAGTGACCACAGCTGTCAGGTAGAGCTGTGTGTCACTGAACACTTACACCCCATTTATGGAAAAGGACAGAGGAGCGAAAAAGCAATCACTGGGCAATTTAGCAGTCTTTTAGCCATGTATTGTTGCTGGTGGGGAGCAGAGCACATCGAGGGTTCTTATCTGATGTGATATACACAGCAACTATCCCTCTGCTTTCACTGCTTTTTAGTCCTTATTAAAGGAGAGGGAGTTAGTTTTTCTGTTTAATGAAAAATGAATCCATAGACATCATTTAGAGGCAGGCTCTGATTTACCGATGAGCCTGTGAGGCTTTATTTCCTGCTCAAAGCAAAACTGGGAACATCATTAGAAACACAGAACAGAAGCTCAAAGGCTGCAAGCAGCCTTACATCACTGCTGTTGCTATGCAACACAAACTTCAACAACAACTTGCAAGCTACATCTAATTAGTGTTTAGCCAGCTAACAAGTGAAAAAGGAGATAATGTTGAGAAGTAAAACTGCAGAAGATGAATAATTAAGAATTTGAGATAATAAGAGATTGTGCTTTTGAAGTGTGGGTTTAAAGGTGCAGTTCACCCAAAAACACAAAGAAATATTGTCTTACTATTATTGAAATATGTCTCCGCTGGAATGCAGCCTATCCATCCAGATGGTTTCTGTGTGATTTACTGAGGTTTATACATATTGACATTAACTCACCCCATGACAGTGGAGCTAAATGGCAATGATAATCAACACCTGTTTTTCCCCTTACTTGGAGATAAACAGTAAGCAGGTGTACTTTGGCAGAAGGTAGTTCTGCATTAAACTGTTTGCAAGAGTTGTAATTGTATCATGATCATGATATTTGGAAAAATGTCTAGGCAATATGGATAATATCCTCTTTCACAGTATATGTAATTTTAAATGTGGATATATATTGTGATACATTTTCTGGGAATTTGAGAAATGACCAGGAATGTCTGTTTTTGGCTAATCCAGCAAATCCAGCATTAGCAGTAAATGCCTAAAAAATCAAAGTACTTCATTACATTGCAAAATCATATAAAATACAATAGTGTCATAAAGCAGTCCTGCCACTAGCTGCGTTTACATGGACCCTAATCTTCCACTAATAATCGGAATGATAGCCCAGTCAGAACAAAAATGCCTCATGTAACCACCTCAATCAGAAGAGACTGACCTGATCAGAAGGAATTTTCAATCAGGTTGAGGGGGGGGTGTAAACCTTTGATAATCCATTCAATAAGAAAATATTAGCGCCTAATAACCATGTAAATGCTTGTAATCTCTAATCAGAATGATTTCAATCAGGTTAAAGAAATATTGTCCATGTAACCACAGCTACTGATTAGCAACCTTGCCTTCAATGAACTAATACACCCAAAAATAAGTGATAGCTGCCACAGTATGAACGGTATGGCAAAATCTCTTAAGTTTGACATATGCATCACCCACTCTTATTTTGGATCCATCCATCCATTATCTATACTGCTTATCCAGAGGGTCGCGGGGGGGCTGGAGCCTATCCCAGCTGACATTGGGTGAGAGGCGGGGTACACCGTGGACTGGTCAATCACAGGGCTGAAACATAGAGACAGACAAACATTCATACTCACAGTCACACCTACGGGCAATTTAGAATCATCAGTTAACCTGCATGTGTTTGGATGGTGGGAGGAAGCCGAAGTACTCGGAGAGAACCCACGCGGACACGGGGAGAAGATGCGAACTCCACACAGAAAGGCCCCAGCCGACCGGTGGGGTCGAACCAAGAACCCTCTTGCTGTGAGGCGACAGCTGTTATGACAGTAATGGTCAGAGGAAAAAGGCTTTATGTTTATTAGTGAACTGTCGAGTTTTTTTTAATTTAACATTCCTGTTTTTTGCCTCATCAGACTACTTTTTAACAAGGTTGCAGTGTTGCTAGATCTCACAAATTACAAAAATAAGCTCCAAGTTGTAATAAACCTGAATTGTGCTTTAAAATGCTGCTCACTTTAGTCTCTGCAATAGATTTTCTTCTTTGATTCGGTCATCACAGTTGAGCTTGGGCCATAAGACAGTGCCAAAAAACACATCCCATCAACTCAAAAATGTACAGTCCAAACAATGTCACATGTGACCACATGTGAGAGCAGGTATGTCATTCGGATTATCACGTGGGGAATTCCTGTTACAATTGTTTTGGCTGAATTGGCACCACAGCCCTCAGAAAAATGCAATGACAATGTCTCCAATGTGTGAAACACAGCGTGTAATTCACCATAGGGCAATTTCATCTGCACTTACAGTATGAGGAGGCCATAACATTACACAAAATTGGACTTTGCAAGTACTAGAGGATGAACAATCTCATTCAAAAATGAGAACTCCACCTACCACTTTTAGATTAGAGACTCATCCAGAGAGAGCTCTGGGAAGATAATGTGTGGTTTAACAACACTGACTGATTAATGTCAGGTGGAAATTCTTCCTGCCTAAAACAGATACAAAGGATTTTGTAGCCAAACTTTTAATTTTGCTGCCTGGTTGCTTTGGCAAAAAACAAAGAAAGCCAGGTTACAGCTTGAGTAAGCAGCATAATTTACCTGGACTAGTAATTCTGGATACATATTTCTTCTCAGGCTCTAATAAGCAGGGCTGCAATGTGAATAAGAGGTCTGATAGAGCCGTGGTGTCCAGCATGCCAACACCACTGTTTGTCCTTCAGCTGAGATAAGAAATGTTTCAAAATGTGAAATATATGTGTGTGTGTGTGTGTGTGTGTATATGTGTGTATATATATATATATATATATATATATATATTAAGTCAGTGTCTTTATTACCATCTCATTGCCTTACATTGAATGGGAACACATCCTTCTGACCTTCATGTATCCATACTTAACTTTTACATTTGAAGATGGTAAAAGGCATCAGTTAATCAATGACAGACATATCTATTCATTAAACTTGCTGTTGTTGGCGATGTTTCATTTTTTTATTTTTCTATCGCAAAACTCTACCAGTAACGGTACCACTCTAGTCACAAACTGACTCACAGCGCGGGAGTGGGTCCACTTGATTACTACCCTGACGTACGCTGCTGTCGCATCAGCTGGACGGAGTTCATCAAATCAATGTAAAAGTGACCCGGCAACATACGCCAGGGTTGTAGACTAATCAAGTGGACAGTAGAGAGCTACCACGGCGTTTCACTGGATTAAAAAAAGTGTGGGGGGACTAAAACGGGATTTCGAACAGTGGGGGGAGTGGTGCATGTTCCCCCTGTCCCTAGTGGATATTATGCCCAAGGTTATACCTAACCTAACTAATATATTGTCTTCTTAATGATTCCTGACAGCTATATAACAATGACCCATATCATGTCCTACACACTGTGATTTCCCGCTTGGTGACTACGAGTTTAACTCTTCTAATCTCCATCTCAGCCCCTCAGTACTGTACTGTGCTGTAAAACATATCCATCTGAGTTTAATTCCCCTCAGTCCACTCCGCCCTGTCGACATGGGCTGTTAACACAGCTGACAATCAAGTGCTTTTAGGCCCGTTGTCGTCAAAGAGTAATAAATCTGTCTGTTTATCAACCTCCACGCCCGCCATTCATTCCCCTCACCAGCAGCATTTGGCCCACCATCCATAACGCTTGCCGCAGTTAGAGGGACGCTCCATCAGGTCTGGTTTCATGAGTGAGTGTGAGGCAGTTTGCATGGCTAATGATGCTTCACGGCTCGTTTGGTCCTCGGCTGACGAGCGGAGCTGTAAAAGAAGTTATGAAATAAAAAAATGTAGGAGATGGTGAATAATGAGAAAGAGATAGCACCACAGTTATATTCATATCTGCCTTTCTCCTGTATGATGTATTCTACAATATTTTGTACTTGGACTCAAGTGACTGAATTTTTTTATTTTTTATTTATTTAGAATATTTTGCCTGAAATTGAAAATGGTGTCATCCGCACTTATCTGAGATTTTCAGAATAAAAGATTTTTGACAACCGGTGCTTCGATCACACTTATACAGTTATTTTTATCCATTTGTTTTACATCATTTACACCAATGTTGGCATGTCTATATACAGTAGATCAGTGGTTCTCAACGGGGGCGGTACTGCCCCCCAGGGGGCGTTCAGAGTATGTCGGGGGGCACTGGAAGCAATATTTTTGAAAGGGGGGCGGTGAGGTGTTCTTAGGGGGCGTTTGAGTTTACACCAAAGATCCATGACGAGAGGAGTTGAAACTTGCAACTGCTTGCAAATAAATACGGTCTGCAACATTCTGAAACCTGCCAGTTTACACCAATGTGACTAGACGAGACGGTGTATGATTTCCATAGCAATGACTCTTTACTTGTTTCTGTCGGCTTTCTGTAGCGCAGCTCCATGCTGCCTTTACGGGAACGGGACGTCAGAGAATCATCTATAAAATTTCACCAACATGGCGTTTACTGTGTCAACTCAGGAAAATGGACGCTCTCTTCCTTGGTGTTCCCCGTGGAGGAAATTAAGAGTTTCTTTCTCTTGAAAGCATTCATTTCTACACCGTGAACGCCGTGTTATTGCTGTGGTTACAAATTTACAAGAGGGATATCCACTGTCGAACTTCCTGTGAAAGCAACTCAGCGTCTAGCATCCAGACACACTTCAACACAAACTATATAATCATAATAAACATAAATAAACAATTCTTTAAAACACCACTACATCACAGCAGTGCTGTTATCTGAATATAATGCTCCCAAGTATTCATGGTTTATATTAAAATAATTTCATAACAATCTTTTTTTTTTTCAATAGTTCTGCTAATTTAAAAATGCAGTCTACTACTCTTATGATATATACCATTTCTTCTTTTCTTGTGAGGTAGGAACATGATATCTGGTTGAGAATCTTGCTTAAGAGGAAGATAAATAGTTACAATATTTAAACTTTTTATGGCAGTGTCATCTAGAGTTACTATTGTCAGCATGGTTGTCTGGCCTCACCAAAGTTAACTGTACTGCTTTCATTCATCAAAATATTCAAAGATCGGGAATTTGAACCTGAATTTATTGATTTTAGCAACATTGTACTTTATAAAGTTTAAATGGTGTTAGAAAACTTTTGCTTATTATAAACACACACATATCCTTATATCAGTAGAAACAGAACAACATTAACATTAATTTGGAGTCATGTTTCTGGCCACCTGATGAATGTAAGTCCAATATTTACTCATCTTTTAGCTGTTTTGTTCTGCTGATAAAAATATGTGGCTGCTAAATTCTCCACTCTGTTCACCATTCATGCATCAATCTGCTGTTTGCTTCTGGTCAAGTTGCGTATAGTGGGCGTACCTATTTTCATGAAAACAGCTGTCTGCTGCAGTTGGAAATGAAGATCTCCGTAGAGTGGAGGGGAAATGCAGATTTGTATTTCTTGAAGTTCAGAGCATGTGACTGGACGCACTGCTGTGCATTTCTCTTTCGTGTATAATGTATGGAGACACAGATTTCAGTCTGTTCACGGACTAAAGTGCCTTTCCAGTCATTTCTGCTTGTGTCAAAGGTGTTAAGCTGTCACCCACTCACATCTTTCAAATATCAGCTGACCAATTCAATTCAATTCAGTTTTATTTATATAACGTCATATCATAACAAAGTTATCTCAGGGCACTTTTTCATATAGAGCAGGTCTAAACTGACTCTTTATATTTACAGAGACAACAATTCCCACCCTTCTAACAGGCAGAACCAGGCTCTGGGTGGGCGGTCGTCTGCCTCGACCGGTTGGGTCGAGAGAGAGAGAGAGAGAGAGAGAGAGAGAGAGAGAGAAGTACAGCACAGTCCAGTTCTACATACAGATGTAAAGTAATAGTAGTGGTAATGGTATTGATGTTAATTTTAATAAAAATAATACTAATAGCAATATTATAATAGGAATACTAATAATAAGATCAATAATAGCAGCAGCGGCTGTTGAGCAGGAACACGGGGGCTGCAGGTGGCCTGCAACCACAGATCCAGACTCTGCAGCTTCGGAGGCAGAAACACTCGCAG
>LKNJ01002281.1:0-66069 GCA_002120245.1 Maccullochella peelii
CACACACACACACACACACACACACACTGAAAAGACACATGTATAATATTAAGAATGACTGCCGGGAGTTTCTACTGTACTTAGTCAGGAGAAAAAGAGCAGAGAGACTGTAAAAGAGACAATCAGAGGGACAGAGTGGAGCCAAAATACAAAGTCTAAAGCAAGAGAAGATGTCAATCATTTGTATATGTCAGTTTGGGGTATAGTTCATTTTTCTGCCAACATCCTAACAACTGAGAGAGGATACTAAGGCTGAGAGAAGAAGCAGGGTAGAGGAGGGACATAAAAATAAATCAAGGACAGAGAGGATTACTTTGTATGTGTTGATGCTCCACTTTCTCACAAGGTCCAGTTTTTCCATGGCTGGGTTCTTTAAGTCATCGGAAAGGACCACTGCGCCACTCTGTGGCTGTGGTTTCATCGCGCCTGGACAATTAAAAGTCATTCACTTAGTGGTAATTGAGTTATTGGATTTGCAAGCTAGAGAGCTGTGGTGAAAATTAAGGAGGTACAATTCAAGTGTTATAATTATCAAACAGTGTAATGAGATTGTCATGTTAACATTCAAACTTCAACACAGACCAAATTAAGGCATTAGAGGATGCTGATGACATCTATGGTTATTCAAATCAAAATGAACATTAAAATACAGTTAGTTGTGACTTACCACTTTTAAAATGTCACAGTAAAAGTGATGAAAAGTGCTTTATTGTGGTTTGGGCATAGAGGGAAATGCTGAAAAATACTGTGCCCTGAAACTGACTAAATGTAGTTAAAAGTTATCAGACAAGTCAAATACATCAATAAATAATATTGTTAGTTAAATAATTAAAATTGAGTATAAAAGAAACAAAGCTGTAAACTTTTAGTTGACAAGCTAACGCTAAAACATAACCTCTTAATCTTCACTCTTCATCAAGAACCACGATGGAACGAAGTCATGGACTTCATTGTGTCATCCTTGACATTTTGAAGATGATTTCATGTCTCTTTTATCACAATGTCAAACAACTAAACTAAGTCTTAAGTAAATTGGTTTGGATATTACGAGACTTACAGTGATACTACAACACTATGCATCATATAGATGATTAAAATGACTGCTGTAGTTTTATGAAGAAAGTTTGCTTCAACGAGGTAGCCAACATTAGCTGAAAAGGCTAGTCGTGGATGTGTTTTGCTATCAGTTAAGCTTTCATTTATTTTATCAACTGATTGGTGGTAAAAGAAAAAAATTAAGCTTTAAACTTTTTTCTCCACCAACTGAGATTAAAGGTAAAGTATAAAATATATATTTGTTCTGACACTCCAGTTTAATTATTTAACTAAAAAATGATCTATTGATGTATTCAGTTATATTTTTGACTTGTGTGACAACCTTTTACCACATGTTGTCAGTTTCGGGGGTTCCGGAGAGAAAGACTATGTGAGCCAACTTTTGCAAGGATAAAGGTTGCAAGCAGGAAAACCCCCTGAGATTAAATGTGAAAGCAGTTTTCTTTCCAAGCCAAGCAAATGCTTCAGGCATCCAGAGGTTGCATCAAGTCTTGAGATCTAGATCTTAGGAAAATGACTCTAAGGAGTATGTAAACACTTATCTTTAGCCACTGCAAAGCAGGACACTACTTGATTAGCCCAGACGTATGCAAAGGTAAAGTTTGGAGAGCCAATAAACAAGAAAGGAGAAGAAGAAAAGTTTGATTCTGAATGCAGCACAGCCTGTGGGAACAAGGAGCAGGTAGGAAACTGATGTGAACCAAGAAGGGTACAACAGACTGCGGTTAATTTAGTGTGCAAATGGTGACGATTCATTATCATCCAATTCAATTCAATCATCCATAATCCATCGCTACGGGTACCTTTCTCAGCCTGACTATCGCTGGAAGAGCGTGCCAGGCGGCTAGCAACAGCCGAGCTGGGAGCTACAGGTGCCACAGGAGACGTGGGCAGGCTTGCTGACCCTGGGAGATATTCAGAGTTATGATTCATTAGTATCTCACCATGCTGCCTGCACAAGTGTAAGGGGGAATTTCTCATCAATGTCGATTTCCTGTGTGTGCTTTTTTTATTACAATGGGTCTCTCCATGTTGCAGGTTGAATGTGTTACTGAACAAAAGCCTACTTCAACCAGTGTAAATAACATGGAAAATAGCCATGGCAACACTGTGGTAAACAGGCTACAACAGCTCGCCCCTCTATGGGGAGATTTTGCATTCGTAACAAGGCCGTGATGATGAAAAGGAAAGGAGGGTTACAGCCTGGAGATCAGACGAAACTCATTAAATTCAATTGGATGCCACCTTTACAAATTCAAATGTCTGCCTTTCAAAATTCACAGAGATTATGAACCAAAAGTGGAGCACTGGGAAAAGGCTGTTTGTAAACACAGAATTCTGCAAAGCAATCACATAATTTAACAAGCTGACAAGACCTAATAAGTTTCTGAGCTGCTCCGTCACAAAACTCTGATGGGCGAGGAAGCAGTATATCATCAAAAGAAGGAGAGCCACAGTACAAATGGGGAGTGAAATGTTTTACCTCTGTAAGGTCCTGATTCAATGATGCCCTCTGTTGTTGAAGCGAAGTGGCTGGAGGTGACACAGGACTCTGATAGGTTCAGGGCCCCAGGGCCACTGGGGTAAGAGTCCTATGAAAAAAAATTCAAACAGAAATGATAAAAATTGGTTTAGTGGTTCCTAGCAGACAGGCAGCAATGGCAGGGAACCTTCTGTACTTTCTACTGTACCGGTGCACTGCTGATAGACCTGTATGCATTAACATTCAAGTCAAGTCCGACACAAATGATCAACGTAAGACAGAAAATAAGTCTCTTTTATTCTATTTATCACTTCCTGCCTAAACTAATTTTTGAAGATTGAACATTTTGCTGCATACATGCTCCCTGCCACAGACTGTGAGTGTGACTGTGAGCTAATGAGGGTAAACAGCAGGCCATCTGGAAGCACTGCCAGCTCACAGTCAAAGTTTTCCTTTAATTGGTCAACAAAAATTAATCTGCAACCATTTAGATAATCGATTGTTTACTTTATTTTCAAGCAAAAATGCCTAACATTTGCACATTTCTCAAATGTGAAGATTTGATACTCATCTTCGCCATAAATGATAATAAACTAAATATCTGAGTTTTGGAAATAAAAGAAGCAATTTGAATACATCTCCTTATGCTATGGGAAATCATAAAAAGCATGTTTCACTGTTTATGATATTTATCGATTTATTTAATCGATAATGAACATAATTGTTAGTTGCAGCCCTACTATTTTGCCAAAGACCGAAATTGTTTGGGAAGCCAGTAGACTCACATTGTCTAAGACAACTATATAGTTATCAGAGATGCTGTTCTCAACAAGCCCTTACCCTCTGGAATACTGTCTCAGGGCTCTGATCCAGGTCTCCATTGCTGGTCACTGGGATCTCAGCGGCTGAGTTTCTGTGGGACTCCTCGGCCATTGTGCTTTCCTGTAACGAGGAGGGTGAAATGAAGCAGGTTATCCGTTAAAGCTTTCCCAACCAACATCAAAGAGAGCCATTAAGAAAAGAGGACTCAGGATCCACTAGTGGGACACAATAGTTGTGGGCTGCCATCTTGTGGACACAGCCATGGTGGAAATTATTGGCCTGGGTCAACATTCAATACAGATAATAGTTGTTCTGTGGAATCATAAAGTGTGATATCTGGATGAACAACACTGACATTTACACTGTCTAAAGGAGGACACTGATTTCACCCAAATGGTTCCACCCCAGCAAATGCTGTAATAAATATGCCTGTATTTTGATCAATTGACCCTCTTTTATTGATTCCCAGGACAGGATGGAGAGCTCAGTGAGCTTTAAGTCAGTTATGCATTACAGCATTTACCAGGACACCAGTTCTTATGCAACAACTGACAATCCATTTTCAACACTCCCCTATTTTACAACAATGTTTCTGTTTAATTACTAAACACAGCAGGATGGGATATATTACCAAGAGCATTGCGCCATCTTCACTCTTTTCATACATAAATTCTTGGTTTGGTAAACACAGTATCTTACATCATGTGCATCATGAAGGTTTTGTGCATAATGCCTCCACCCATGAAGCTATGCAAAAAAGGGGAATCAACCAGTTATCTCTAACATCTGCTGTTCTCCATAGCAACACTTTGGACAGACAATATCTGGTTTCTCATTGCCATGTTCATGAGAGCGTTTCCTAGCAAATACAAGACTTTCTGTTTTACAGTGACATCAGTTAATTCAGACCACATTTAACCCTGTGCGTCATGGTCTATAACTGGTCATTTTGTGGTCCAACTTGGAAAATCCTGTCATGCAGGAACACGCATGGAACAAAATTCTCATTGGCCTTGAATATAATCAACATTCACGTGGAAAACATATAAATCATGGTCCCTCTGAAGTGTGCCTGTGGATTAAAATGACACATTGGCTTTCTTAGCTGCACGTTTACATGTAGCAAGCCACAGGGTGGAGACAACAGTTCGTGGCAACATCAGTTTTGTTTAGACTATAATAAACTGGTTGCTTGTAGATGCAGGTGGAAGACATAGCTGTGCTATCTTTAGTATGATTTTTGTGACCTAATCACTGTGGACTTGGGAACTAGGACACTAAACCACTATAAAGCTTTGCATACGAGCTTTGTGAGGGCTAACAGTGTAAAGCTGGTTAATGTTGTTTAATGATTCACCTGGCAAAGGGGGTAGGTACCACTGAAAAAAAATTATTGTAGTCAATAAATCTGAATTTGCATCTTTAAACAAGATCCTTCAACTATAGCAGGACCTTGACCCGTGTCTAAATAATGCAAATAGCTACCAGATCACCAGGTAACAAGATCTGGGTCTAGTCTGACTGGTTTCACTGTGTGAGCAAAAAGAGTGAGCTTAAACTCATGGGTTTATAATCAATAACACATTTCATATCAAGGCTAGCATGTTTGGTTTGAATTTATTTTGCAAATTACATCTTTACTGACCATCGGGTACAATTCCCTCCAGTACTGGGTGCGTATATTTTATTCCAGTTCAGACTATGACTATGAATTAAAGAATGCTAGTGCATATAAACTGTACAAACATAGGGAGACACACACACACACAAGAAAGAAGATTTAAATGAAGGTTTGCTCCTTCTAAAATAAAGTAGTATGTGACCATAAAAAGACAGGCAGTGCAAAGCCTGTAAGGGGATTTAGTGACCTCAGTCTAGTTTAGTGACAGTCCCTTTGATAGAATATTAATGATAAGATAAAATACACAAATTAATCAGACAATACAGTTTAAATAACTGGATAGCTTCTTCAAAACTAGTTTAACTCAAGTCTAGTCAAAGTTCATTAAGATACTAAAAAGGTGGGTCATCTATTGCAATAGATCAGGAACCTGTAACCAAAGATTTCTGATATGCTCAAGCAGAAAATATATACTAAAAAGCCCAAAGTGACGCACTTTAAAATTATTTCATGTTGGCATGTGTGACAAAGACTTTACTTCTTTCTTTTCTTTGTGTGTAAATAATTAAAAAGCCATATGACGCCTGCTTGCAGGCAGGCAGCACAGACAAGGACTGCTAGGCTTGTCTGACCACCTACTGCAGAGAAGACAGAAACAGGTAGAGGCACATCTCAGATTACATGCATTTAAAAAAAAAAAAGAGTGTAAATAAATATAGATTGTAACAAAATTTGCTGACTAGCACAATTTTTGTTTGTTCTTTAGCTGCAGTCATAGCAGAACTATCCATGCATCTTCATTTAAGAGTATTTTATTGCAAAACCTAATGGGACTGATTCAGCCGTGGATCCAGGGACGATCAGGGGCCAAAATGATTCAACTTGCCATCTGCAACCATTCTGGAGGAAGCTTATAGCAAATAGTGTCAGCCTACTGGAGCACAGAGTAGCAAAGTGGATGCAAATTAATCAGGCACATGAAGGGGCAAGGTATAGCATGTCATCGAGTGCCGTTCCCTACACTTTAGTATCCTGGATACAAGCTAACATAACGTGGGAGGGAGGCAGAACAACAATGAGCTAATCGTCCAATTAGCTGCGTCAGCTGAAGAGGAAAAAAATCAGATCTTGCCTCTCAGACTATGGAAGAACGTGACACAACCATGTTGCACAATGTCGGGTTTAAGCTGCAAAAAGGATGGAAAATTTGTCTTGAAGTAAGACTTGAAAATTCTGGATCACAACTGTGCTGCATTTAGGGTTACTAAACGAAGAGGGTTTACAAAAAAAAAAAAGAAATCAGAGTTTTGATTTTAAATTCTTGCTATCTGACGTGCAATACTGGCACTGAGCCCGAAACAGGACGTGAATCAACAGCCTGAAGAGTCGCACATTCCTGCAAGAAATGTGGGACTGCCTGAGAATGTGCAGTCAGGAGTCCGAATCCGTTTCACTTACCCTGCCATGTGACTAACAGCATGTAGAATTCAAGAGCTTTATGTACACCCGGCTTACAAACAGGGAAGCATTGTGAGGAAATGGTATCATTTACACATCATGTGCAGGTTCACTTCAACACAGAGTCAGTGTCCCACAAAAGAAGGCAAAAACAAGAAGTGTATACTTACTGACTTACACTTTATAATAATATACATATGTATTGCATAGTAATAAACAGCAAAGATAAATCCTTCTCAACAATCACTTTGAGATAGGCCAGCATTAATACAAAGCAGAGAAAACGAATGAAGCCTTGATCGTCCCCAAACACATAAGGCAACAGAGGCAGAGCAACAAACAAGTAAAAGAATGAAAGCCGCTAACTGCACCATCAACACAGAGCAACCGCTACACCAGCTATAGATTTCTAAAACCTCCAGCAACTAAATCTGAAACACGTCTACCATCCACTGACATAAAAGGGACAAACAAACAATATAATTTTACAGCTATACCTCAGGTTCAAGTTGTTGATTATATCAGATAAAGCTTCACAACAAAATTCAATCTAATAATAAATTGATTATATAGGAAAGAGACCACCACCATCACAGCAACAAAAACAGCCACATGAACAAGAGCACAGTGAGGAAGTGCCAGAAGAGGTTGATTGTCCAAAGTGAAGGTAAATATCACCTTTGTTTCAGCGTGAGAATCTCCACTTTCCTCTGGTGTTTCAGCCGTTTCAACATGACGCTTTGTCCCGTGTCTGCCTACACTGTCAGACATGTGTGCAGCATCACGGCCAGTGCATGTCACCACACGCTCACTCTGAATGCCCTCATCCTCCTTCTGAACAGCCGTGTCACTGTTTTCTGCATTTTCTTCTGCACTGTCAATATCAATGTCGTACAGTACTTCATCTCTTGCCCTGCTGTTGTCTACACCCTCACTCAAACTCTCCTCTGCTTTGTCAGCCTCCTCACAATCCATCTGACGGTGCTTGGCTGAGGTCTTCCCCGATTCAGCCTCAAGACTAACTTCAGACATACCTGAAAGCAGACAGATAGGAGGGTATGAATAGGTCCTACCAAGCTAACTGACTGTTTATAGTGCATTAATATAGTACAATACAGGAGAGCACTACTAACCTACCGCCAGTTTGCACCTGTATGTGAGTGTATTATCAATACATTCAAGTCACGTTGGCATAAGGTAAGCATGCATTTTTTCTGAAAGATAAATGACTGACAATATTTGAAAAACCCTGTTAGGTTGTTTAACACATAATGCAGTTTAGAAGGTACTTCCACACTCCTCAAAGACTTTTCTAAGCATCTGGATGAAATAATATTCCACCACTGCTTGATAAAAAAAAAAAAAAAGAGTTGTGACTAATTTTTGAGATGATAGCTGGAAATGACATATCTCCTTTCTCATTTTGTACAACACAAGACAAATATAAACATATTATTGTGAATGAAAGTCTAAATCAATGAAAATAACGCCCTAGAAATCAAGCAAAGAGATAGGTCATTTCCAGCTACCACCTTTGATTGGTTTAATGCTTTGTAAAACCTTTTGACTTGCTTTTGTAAAAGTTTTGCTTTACAAACATACTTGAACTGTATACTGGTCTGTTGGCCTCATCTGATGATCCCAAGCTTCCCATCAATAAGATATATAAAACTAAGTAAATATGAGCAGTCACTTGAAACTCTAACGCAATCCTTGTCTTGGATACAAATTAACAAGTGTGAGATAACTGCTGGCAAGGCAATGTTAAGGTGTGCATTTCCAGGTTTTCAGCTACCTGCAGGAAAATATGACCCATTTTTATCGTGATTACTCATTTAGGTACTTTTGTAACATTAATCTAACGTTACATGGGAAACGACTTGGATGATATTACTTGTACACTTGTTAGTGAAGCTAGTTACAGCTTTTGTCACAATGTCTGCTCTTTTTCTCTCTGGGACACCACACACCGGAAGTGGCTCTTACCTGTTGCAGCACAGTCACGTGACTAGCGAGGGTGTCCAAAAGAGATCAAATACTCTTTAATGCTAGTAACGACACATCATATAATGTAATGTAATTGTTATATTTGATGGTTAAGGGTAAGCAGACATCATGTATCTGGAAAGCAAGCATTCACCAAACCTTTCTGTACTTTTAACTCCCAGTTAGCATAAAGCTGTCCACTTATTTGAGTTAACGTGAATGTATCGGAGCCGTTGACGTGTTGTTAGCTAACGTTAACGTAGCTAAGCAGCAGATAACGCAGATGACGAACTTGTGAAAAACTGAAATAAAAGCACTTTATGTGGTTAACATTATCTTCCTATTTCACCAGATATGCAACTCATTGCCATAAGAGAATGGCGATGATGAAAACTTTAGTTCACATTACCTGTCTGCGGCCGTGGCTAACTATTTAGCTGGGAACTGTTAGCCGTTGTAGTATTTCACTGAAATCCTTGGTGCCGTGCCGCACTGGATGTTTCTTTGAAAAGCGTTGCCCCTGCTGTTAATGCAAACGTTGCACAGATCTACTACCAATTTATCATCGGTGATCCTTGACTCTCCTCAAGGATCTTGCTGACTTGAACCCCGGAAAGACTGATCCACTGTGCGGGCCCTCGGCTGTCATCAGAAGCAGACCACATCATTTGCTGCCTGTGCGCTCCCCCTGCTGTTAAAATATGCAGTTTGCAATTTGTGTCCAATGTCTAAAATAAGTTAATTTAATACTTTTTATAACTGGGTAAATATATGTAGACATATTTAGATAAAACACGACAATTAGCAGACTAGTGTACTGATCAAGCCTTCTTCTTTAATGTTTATTTCAGTTACAACTACAACGTTCTCCTTGTAGCTTGCTACAATGCGATATTACTCAACAAACTCAATTTCCCATAAGCCCCGGGATGGGGGTACGCACAGTTGCGTTGCAACGCAGGCTGAAGCCTGGTTGAGGCAGTCCAGCTAGAGGCCATATTGGAATCTATGAAGTCGGCTTGCACTTTGATGGAACGGAGTGTCTGTCGTTTTGGGAGTCTCTAAATCGTTATCCCGGATTTATACCCCAGTGATTGCGCCCGGCATTCCACTTGAGACCCTCCCAAGTCTGGACGGCAAGTTGTCTCGCTTCTTTTGTGGAAAAAATGAGTCCAACCGATGCTAAACGAGGGGCTAAACGCAGGAAGAACAAGCGGGGCGGTGGCAGTAGCTGCAGTGCTGTCTGCAATACCAGCGGTGGCAAGGCCGGTGTTGCCTCGGCCCTAGGCTGTGCGGGAACAGCAACACCTGCCTCTGTCGTAAGCTTTTTAACACCTGGCAGCACAGGCAACGGGAATATAGGGTCCATCATGGGCATAAACGGAGAGGTAAGAGTGTCATACAATGTGTACCGGTGGATGTCAAAACGGGGGCGACTTGCTAGCAGCGTTATCAACGACACACATCTGATTTGGGCCCGACACTGCTGCGAGGAAGGAAGCTAGCTAACTAACCTTTGCAACGTAGCTAGATACTAACTGTCTTAATTACCACTAATGCTGGTTGTTATGCTTTGTGGAATACCTTGCCAGCTAGCAAGTCGTATAATTGTGTAGTTGAACTGGCCTTGTTATGTTAACAAACTGCCGTAAACATTGGGCTACTTATACCCTGGCCAAACGCTATGACCATCATCGTTAGCTTAAGTTAAGAGATCGTGGCTGAATCGATAACAATTTAGACACCATGAATCATTATTTTGAGCTAATACAATCCAGGTAGGTGGAGATTACATTGGTGAAGCCAAGAGTATTCGGGAGTATTATTAGGTTCAACAAAGTTGGCCCACAGGCTGCTATTACACAGATAAACATTATTGCTAGCTAAGTTAATGCTAACACTGAAGAGTACTAACAACTTCAGCCCCGTCGGGCCTCGATGTGTCTTTATAAGCTGACCTTCCACTTTTCTTGCTTATAAAGGTTTGTCTAGTTTAACTTTGTTATATTTGCCAGAAGCTAAGCTAAACCATCTAAGTAACTTCAGTTATCCATGGTAGCTTAGTTATACATCTTGAGTTAGCACTTACAAACAATAACTTACATTGACACCACAAGATGTTAGCTAGTTTCGGTTCAAAAGATAGTTGGTTAGCTTTTGGATCACAAACCTGTAGCTTACAATTATAGAGTCGTTCTGCATGGCAGTGAAATGTGCCTTCTGTGTATATTTAATGTGTTCTAGGAACTACAAAGGTAATCAAAGTCTTTAACTCTGCAAATGTCTGTATGTTTATGATGCACAAACAGCAAGCCTCCTAACAAATAAATGACCTCCTTCCTTGGATGTTGTGACCTCTTCATCCAGACAAATCTTGACAATGACTTCCTCTGTTCACCATAAGAAAATAATAGACTCAGAGAAGTGTCTGCATGATAAACTGTTTTAAAATCAGATAAGTTGTGGTCACAGTGTTTGTCTACTTTGATTGATATACAGCAGTTTGTCTAATAAGGCGACAGCATTAATTTGCTGTAGCTTTAACACAGCTGTCTTTTCACTGTGAAGTTTGTATGTAATTCGTGGGCCCAAATGATCTGTCATGAATGTTAATCTGTCAGTTTTATGCAAATTACCAAAAGAGCATGCAAAACCTAAACTGGATACTTCTTAGGGGCAAGTGGGAAAAAGTTTTATTGTAATTTAGGTGAACTGACTCTTAAATGTCCAAACATCAGTTATGGACACACTATGTTTATATAGTAGTCTACCTGCCTAGCCTGGGCAGGCCTTACTGTATTGCCTAACAATTTTTTGTCTTAAGTGTGCACCACACACACATAGCTTGGAAACTCAGAAAATACAGATCACTACTTCACCTCGTAAGGATTTGAAATGTGATGTTATAATTCACCCACTCACCAAGTCAACCAGCCATAGGTCCTAAACAACATTATCAGTCTCGACGACAGGTGGTTCACTCTTATAGACTGTCTTAATTTAAGTTTTACTAACTGTAATTAATCAAGTGAATAAGCAGTACATTGTCAATTCTATATAAACATTGAGTTGTTTGTGTCCCTCAGGTCAAAGTGAACAACAGTGTTACACCACAGTTTACGGAAGGACCAGTTAATGCTGACTTCTCTGGAGTCCTTCAGGTAAAATTTTACATCAAGTGTTTCAGAAGTTCATTAAGGCCACTGTAAGTTTTTTCTTCCAAAGCCATGTCCCATTTGTCAAACATAGTTTACACCTTGATGGCAGAAGTTTAGGCCCACTAGAAGAGGAAGCACACTACAGGAAGGCTTCATTTGGTCTTTATTTTATTGCCTTTGCTCACTAAACATTCAGTGTCTGGAGTAACACAACTGTCACAAATGTCAAGCATATTCAATTCTGATGTGACTTGCTCTAAACACAATTGTGCGCTCTGCAGCGGGACATCAAGAAGCTCCAACACTACACATCTGGAGCATGATTGCAGCCAGTCTCATCGTATTGTGACTGCCCGCCATTAGTGATCAATTACAACAGTGATTTCAGTCTTGGCAGCACTTCTTTTTTCACAGCAGAGTTATAGTGCTGATATCTCAAATACAGCAAAGTGTCATCAAAACATTTTCTTGAAGGGAAAATTTGGCCTAAGCCAAACTTTATATTGTCCTATTGATCTTGGGCAGGGAAATTAATATCTACAAACATAGAAAACCAGCTAAACAGGATACAAATAATGATGACATCTGCATACATTCTAATAGTAAGAAACTGTGCACATAATATCCCAGTAAAATCTCTAGATCTTGTCAAAAAGCCAAAATGTTCTTTCCAAATTAAATCAGTTGGATTGATGGTTCTTACAAAAGTATTAACATGAAAATTATTGAACATGTTCAAATGTCCTGTTTACAGTGCCATAGTGACTAAGCAATAGGGCCGTAACTGTTTTTTGTGTGTATTGCTCAGAACAACAACAACATTTAATTCACTGCACACTATGACTCAAATAAATCATGCTTGTTTAAAATATGTCATGCGCCTCTTGACCTGCGCTACCTTATGTTATTGTCACCACACCTGGTTGTTTTTATTATGTTAAAAACACTGCTTGTGTTATGGCGACTAGAAATTACTCTAAATGGGTCAGGCAAAACTCCATTGTTTGATTACAAAGTCTCAAACATTCATTCCCAAAATGGATTGTTGTAATGAATTGAAAGTAGAAATGTGTGTGGAATATTGTTGGGTACTGCTGTTTTTTATTTGATTGTGACACAGTCATATTGTATTGAATAATTTCAGTTATTACGCTCCATCTGACCTTTGCAGTTTACCAAAATATACAGGCAGAGAATTGGGGAATTGGGGGGGGGTTATTGGTTTACTGCTCTGCTTTTTAGTGTAGTCAAAAAATACCAGTGCTCGAGGAGTGGGTCCAAGGGCACCAACAGATTCAGAGTGTCCTGGGAATAACCGGTACACCAGTAAAATTTTGCTGAATTAAATGCAAAGCAACCTTCTTTTTAAAATCCCAAAAGCTGTTTTGCTCTCTGACAAACACTGCCAATGTGGATATCATAATTGAAACTTCTGGCTGCTAATTATGTGTCTGTGCCACTCTGTGGTTCACTCACTGACAAGGCTGTGCATTAAGAAAATGTTCCAGTGTTTTTAATGGAGTGCAGTGGGGCAGTTTGGACAGCTGGTGTACCCAGTGCAATGGGTTACAAAGGAATATAGTGTGACTGGCTTTATACAAAGCAGATATACTTGATTAATCTTGGAGCCAATATGAACAAACCAAAATCTTCCACAAAAATTAATAAACTTGAGTAAGAACTTGCACATTTTTTTTTTTAGAGAAAGGGTTTTATTTGACAGTCTGTATTGATTGACATAGTTTGATCTTCATCACACTTTCTTTAACAAATAACAGAAACAACTATATTTCTTTGTAGACCTTTTACAAATATTTAGTTTTTCTTTCCAAATAGTCTGTTATATGGTTTTTTTGAACAGTAATCACACAGTAACTTAATGCAAATGCTAACTTGGCTGCGTACGTTATGGTATATTTTTCTCTCTCTACTTCCTCCTGCTAACATACTCACCACAGACCCCATTCACATTCGGCTTGAACCAGCGGGCTCCGTACACGGCCGGCGATCGCTGCCTCTTGTGCCGATGTGAGCGTAAAGACGGTGCCATGCCTTCAGAGGCAGGGATCTCAGGGCAGAACGGTACGTCACAGCCCACTAAAACACCCAGTGCCCTCCAGCTGCCTCTGTGGGTGTGCTCGGACTGCAGGCGCACAGTGGAGAAGGAGGACCGACACACTGCTCTGGAGCAGTCGTTGGGGGTAAGTCACCTGGGTATAAAGAGTTTTAAAATTGTGTGGACGGATGTTGGTGTTGAAGATAAAAAATTACATGCAAACGTTTGTGGCTGTAGTGAAAGGACTGTAAATCCTCTGGTTCTTTGCAAGATTCCACCGCTTTCCAAACCTTATCTGTCTCAGCACCGATGCCATATATCTGCAGTTTAACTTAGTCAGTCTTTGAGTGGATGGTGCTGCTCTTGTGTTCACCTCTGTCTTTGCCAGAAAAGCTAGAACAGATGGAGCAACCCGAAGCAGATATTATTTATATTTTGACTTGGCTTCACTTTGAACTATAGCTAGATAATAGTATTTAGGTCAAACATATGCAAATTATGTCAAGTTCTTAAAACAAAGGACAATTAAGTAGATGAAATACTTCCTATAATATATTATATAAATTCATACATGAAGATTAAGTTTGTTCTTTTTTTTTTTTTTTTTTTAAGACTTTGTAGATGTTGGATCTCCTTTACCCATCAGAGCATGACTGTAAATATCCTCTCAGGCCTATGTTGTATAGATGTCATGATGTCTAGGACTAATGCCTCTTCATAAAAAGAGCTTCTTTATGTTAGACGGCCTGGCTATGTGCTGAGATTCTGTCTTTGTGAGGACAACACCAACTTAAAAGTGAAAAATTCTTGTGATTCAACACAGATTTTTTTTTCACTGGAATACAAAGTCACTTTTCTTCTTCTGGGTTGTGTTTATAAGGGTGTGATTATTGGTTGTAATTAATAAGGCTGTTGACTATTAACAACTCTTAACTATACATTGAATTTAAAGAGGAGGGAACTCACCTTTATTTTCTTTTATTGCAAATTGTTTCTATGTCTGGTTTGAGTGAAACATAAAGATCATGAAAATCACTTATTTGTGGTATGTAAGCAGTAGTTTCATATTCCACCAATTCCTGAATCCTCAACCATTGGATTAGGAAATTAAAACACCAAGTAGGACTAAATCTGCATGTTAGAGCAGAATTTCTAAATTAAAGCACTACCGCATAACATATAATTTGTGCTGGTACACATACGTACAGTGTGTTGGGTGCAATATTTCTTTACTGCAATGACACATGGGCTCAACGACACACTGCCTACGGCCCTGATCAGACAGGACACGTTTTTTTGCAGTGAGAGGCATCTTTTTTCCTGTTGTTTTATATACGCAGTAAGCGTTTTGCGCTCTGCTCATGCACCATGGGCGCCTCGCATTTTTACAGGAGTGCTCTGAACGCCTTGAGTTGAAAAAACTTAAACTCAGAGCAGAAAAGCGCTCAGCCTCATTTCTGTTTTTTTCCCATTGTCCAGTCAGATGAATTGAGAGGCTGGCCTTCTGTGGTGGTGAGACCCGTGAGTTTACGTCACAGCAAAATCATAGGCTAAGGACAGGTGATTAGGTGGTTGCCTAGCAACAATAAAATTAAAAAAATACTCCGTCTGATCAGGGCCTTACTGAGCCCATGATTCAAAGTTGTCCTTCAAGGAATGAAATTGTATGTGCATTAGTTCACAAATGCACCCTGCTGTATTTCTGACTAGTGTTAAGTATTCACTTGCACTTGTACAAAGTAGAATAACGCAAAACCTTCTTCAGTACCGTACCGTTCAGTACAGTAGTTGTAACTGTTACATCGTCGAGCTGATTCATGTGCTATTGATCAGGCTCTAATTAGGGCTTGTCAGGTACGTCCTGGGGCTTGAGTTTCCTCAGTTGTGGGTGCCTTGGCTGTTTGGCTTGGGTTTGGTTTCCTCATAAATGTATTGTTCCATTGCATCCTCACAGCAGTGGAGTACTATGCTGACTCATGATATTATGGCCGTGTAGTAAACAGAGCCAAGCCGCTGGAAAGCTTTTACTATGATGCGACTGCAGAAAGTTTGCCTGAACACTTAATTATAGCTCCATTAGCTTGGCAGTGATCAGATCAGAAACCAACGAGGCTCCTATCTTAGTCATAGAGGTTTGCTCCAACTGCTAACCTCAAAACTCCAACATATGATTTAAGTAAGAAACACTTATCCCTTGCCATTCCTGCTGTATGGATACTTGGTTGGTATCGTGAGGCCTAACAATGTCCAGACCTCTGCAACCCACAGTTCTGACTTTTTAAAGACATTATTCTGTCTTGGTGAGCCATTTCTGATGAGATTGGCTCTTCAGGTGAGGAATCAGTTGAAATAAAGTAAAGTATTCCTAAATACAGAGAGTCAATCCACATTCACTTTATTTTATGCTCCCTGTGCGTTCCTATTGACATGTCCAATGTGTCATATGATGTGCCGTTGCAGCATGTTTTGGACTTTACACATCAAACCATGATACGTCAATATTTGTGACACACAGTAATTGATAAGTTTCATGAAATTTTTGTTTACTTGCATCTTGAAAAATTGTTCTGTATCTTAGTTTGCTGTTTTGCACATTTCCCACAGAGCCAGGACTTCCTTTTGCACATGCCTGTGGGTAATGGAAACCTGGGCCAGGAGGCAGCCACAGGGGACAGACTGACCACTGCTGTGCCTACACTACCCACGCTCCCTGCCCCGGACCTCACCGCACCATTGCCTGCTGATACAGTGTGCAGCTGTGAAGCCTGCAATGAGAGACGGTCAGTTCAGAGTGATTACCATTAACGTAAATGTAATTTCAGTGTATCATTTAATCATTGTGTTTTAAAGTTGATGTGATCTTTATGAATCCATGTTCTGAATAACAGGGAGATCTCTGCCGAGTCAGAGAGGGAGTCACAGCAGCTGCAGAACCACTGGTCGGAGGTTCGCTACCTGGTGCGCTGCATCTACCGTCAGACAGGAACACCACTAGCAGATGACCATGACCAGCCCCTAGAGAGAGACAAGGAGGGCATGAAGGAGCTGGTTGATAGGTATAACTACTGTCATTTTTCTCTATTTTAGGGTGTTTGTCCACTAGGGGTCTCTAGTGAACTGCAAAAGAATCTGTGGATGCAGGAAATAAAGCCTCCGTAAAAACAATCGGACACCTGAGAGCCTTTGAAAGCAATGATGCAACAAGCTGAAATTACTGCCTTTTCTAATGTAATCGGTCAAGTTAAAAGCCCCATAAAATGGCACCTTTATTTCCTTGATATGATGTATTTCGTATTGAAACAGGATCTTTAGCTGGGCCATGACTCACTGAGGGAACATTTTAAACTGTAGAACAAGGAGAGAAAACCAGTTTTATCTGGTAGGGACGTCAACAGGAGGCATTTCCTAATGTTTTTTTGTTTTTTTTGGTTAGAGTTTTCATTTATGTCAACTTGTCCAGTCTCAATTTCCTAACATTTTTAACGTTAATTGCTTTATTTTGCTCCTGTAGACTCTGTGAGAAGGACCCCTACCAGCTGTATCAACGGTTGGAGCAGCAGGCTCGTGAATACGTCTTGGAAATGAAGGTGCGGCTACTGAAACACCTATCTACAGGTCCCAAGACTACAGGGCCAGCGGGGACCATGGCTGCAGCCCATGGTCCTCCTCAGGCCTACCAGTTCATCTCCCTGCTGCTGGAGGAGTACAGCGCCCTCTGTCAAGCTGCACGCACCATCAGCAGCTTCCTGCTCACCCTGGTAAGTTTACTTTTTGTGTATCCAGAGCCACAGATATACTGTGTTAGCTCTCCCGCAGGTGCCATCAAAGCCAATTCATAGCCTGATTTACTGTATTTGCTTCAACTATGATTCTAACTGGGGGGGTTTTTTCTCAGGAGAATGAGCACCTCCAGAAATTCCAGGTGACATGGGAGCTGCACAACAAGCACCTTTTTGAGAATCTAGTGTTCTCTGAACCGATCTTGCACAGCAGTTTACCTGCACTGGTTGCGCAGCTGAAGTAAGATATAGTTTTACTAGTTTAAAGAAAGACATGCTGAGTTACTCATCCACCATTATCACTTAATCTGCTACTTTAGACCCAAATTAGACCAATGTTTGAAATTTAAGGTTTCAAACTGTTGACTATAGTGAACACAAATTCTACAAATGTCTTTCTTACATACAGCGTATTTAATGACTTGTGTGTCATTCTGTATCCTTTTTTTAGACATGGCACAGCCTCCCATGATTCATACAATGAAGATATGTATAGGACCTTGTTAGAAAGCTACCAGCAGCTGCAGCAGGAGATGGCTTCGGTGGCTGCTGAATGGCAGGAGTGTGAGAAGAGGATTGATGACTATGTAGATGAACAGGTAGACACATCCAAGACGAAACATAAACACATTTGATTCAGAAAATAACACTTCTTGACACTAAAAAGGTGGTACTTGATGAAGATGCAGTAACTAAAGCTGCAAGGATGTCTTTTTTTGCAGCTGCTTTTTAAGGTGGATGGTCAGAGTCTCACCAACCAAAGAACAGAGCCACACAAGTCCTTGATTAGCAAAAACGTAAGAGACTTTAAAATAAATTATATCTGAACACATTCCACTTTTTTATCTTATCTTCAAATTTGAATTTCTTAAATTTTATGGAAGTTCATGTTCTTCTCATTATCTGCCCATTTCCAGACTTTGAAGACTAAGCAGCGAATGCTGAAGGAGGACTGGGAGTTCTTTAAGCAGAGAAGATTTATAGAAGAACAGGTACACAACGAGAATATGGAGCCATCATGGCAGATTTAAAATGAGCATTTCTGTGCTCCAGAACAGTTTTTTTTATTTTGTTCTCTTTTATAGTTACCTAACAGTAAGAAGTCCCCCACCGGAGAAAACATCTTCACAGACACTATGAGAATGCTCTCATCTCGTCTGAGTATTCCAGACTGTCCAAACTGCAATTATCGTAGAAGGTGAGTTTCCAGGGTTCACTGGTATGTCATTTTCTGGCCTGGGATCATGTCCCTTTCAATGTAGTAAATTAAAACATACTTGAAACTGCGTTTTACTTACAAATGAAAGAAAATGTATTCTTATTTTCCTTTTAATCTATTAACAGGTTTGTTATGATCTTCTAATGTCAAATGTTTTTCATTTTCTGAAAGATTTCATTCCCCAACTTTGAGTTGTCAGATAATTGATCCCTCCCTAAATAGTATGCCCATGTCTCACCTAATCAGTGAGCAGTGAGAAGTGTGAGAACATTTTGAATTTGATGTTTGTGTTCTGCATCTGTAATTCTTATCAAAATTATTATCCAAAGATAAGGCCACTATGAGATCAACTTTTAACTCTGCCCCCTTTATCCCCAGGTGGGCATTGGCAGTAATTTATTGCTATTATTTTCTCTTCATATAATTGTATTATTACAAAAATCTCAATTTGAGATATCAATCCTCTCAACATCTGTCGTTAACCATGAGATATTAAATACATGAAAATATGACATTTGTTGAAAAAACACTAAAAAACATTTGACTCTAGGGGATGAACAGCAGTTTAACTTCTTACTTTGTAACATGTCATTTTGAATACTTCAAAACAGGTGCACATGTGATGACTGTAGTCTCTCCCACATCCTGACATGTGGTATCATGGACTCTCCCATCGCCGAGGACCTCCACATCAAGCTGCCCCTGCAAGGTGAACCTCCCCGTGACTACCTGGCAGAGGTGCACCCTCCCAGCCTCTCCTCTGGCAGTTCAGCATCTGGCTCCAACTCCAGTTCTCCCATCACCATTCAGCAGCACCCAAGGCTCATTCTGCCTGAAGGGGATACCAACACTTTGTAAGTCGGCCAGTCGCTGTCCCTTCAAATGGTTATTAATGCACTGTAACCAAACTTTCAGGCACAGTTTAGTATTGTGTATATCGGATAATAATTGCACACCTCTTCCTATAAACAATCATTTCCCCCTGTTTCACTTCCACTTTATCATTACTCATTTCTCTCTTCTTCTAGTATTAGCGATGATGACGAAGTGCCTCCGTTGTCCAGTAAGTTCGGGGGCATCTACCCTATGAGTGGTTATGAGAATAACAGTGCTGTGACCGCTGCTGTGAACGGCCTCCATAATGACATCAATGGGGAAGGTGAAAACGTGGCAATAAAAGTAGGGGTGAGTTCTGTACTGTGCCTTGTTACTTAAAAAAATGCCCAAGATTAGTTGTGAATTTCCCTGCCAAGTTTCTGGATGATGAATCTGATGTTCATTATGAGTGGGTTACTGGTAGTTCGGGAAATGTTTTATGTACGGTTCCCTTACCTATTTCCTAATCGAGTCTTCTTTGTTCAACACATTTCTGTTTCAGTCTCCTCACATTACCACCAGCAGCAGCAGTTCATCAGAGGGCGACGAGGAGGAAGCTGATGGTGAGGTTGATGGAGAACCCCAGGGGCAGCAAGAGCTTTCCTCAGGAAAGACCAACAGTCCTCCACCTTCTTACAACCACCAACAGGTGTTAAAACACTTTTAATATGCTTTCTCTGCCATATTGCTTAGAAATGTAGGGAATTAACCTGTTGCACATACAGTTATTACTTCTAAGTATGTTCACGCTAGAACAATCACAGCACTTCACGTGATTCTTCTTCACAGCAGTGGTGACAAAGGATATTTTAGTTTAAGGATCATTTTGAAAGTAGCCCCTATTTGGGCTGAGTATCAAACCTCAGTACTTTTTCTGGTACTGACCAAAATGTGTCCGTAGTACCAAGTCAAGTAGAGAGCTGGTATCAAATTCTTGCTAAGAATGATACTTTTCTTTATTTATTCTTTGACAAATTTTAGACTGTTTTTTATTTAGACGGAGTTCTGATGCTGCTTGTGTTTAGACAACTTAACAGTTAGCTGTTGGCTTCCTTTGTTAAAGGCGGGGGAAAAAAGGGTTGGTAGAAAAACATGTCTGTATTCCTCAAATAAGGTACTCAGTCCGAAACTCGGGTATCATATTGGTTCAAGTATTGAAATATTTCAAACAATACCTTGCCCTAGTCTTCGTGTCATATCCTTGACTGTAGGGCTGCAACAATAACTTTCATCATTGGTTAATCTTTTGTCCAAGGTGACTTCAGCAATGTCACGTTTTGTCATTTGTCACTCAGTTGAAACTCCCAAAGATATTCCGTTTACAATTGTATGCAACAGAAAAGCAGCAAGTCTTCACATTGGAGAAGCTGTAACCAGAGAATTTTTGGCATTTATTCCTTGAAAAATGACTTTGATGATTATCAAAATTGTTGCTGATTAATTATCTGTCAGTCAACTAATTGTTTCAGCTCTACTTGACAACATATAAGTAAATAATAATCATTTATTACATTTAAGGGCAGGGCAGAGGAATAAGAGAGAAAGTGGACAACATGTTTTGAACTTGTGTTGCCACTCTCAGGTAGAACAGGTCCAGCATGCCTGCGAGTGCCACGTGTGCAACCAGGACCCCAATTCCTCCACCCTGGGCCCTGCCACATGCCTGCCCCCTAGTCGGCTCCACGCTGCACCTCCTCCCACTGTTGGACACCAGTTCTTCACAGACAGCAAGACTCCCCCTGCCCACCCTGCCCTCCACCTCTACCCCCACATCCATGGCCACCTGCCCCTACACAACTTCTCCCGGCCCCTACTGCACCCTACACTCTACCCTCCCAGTCCTCCTCTCACACACAGCAAGGTGAGGAGATCATTCTTGAGCCAGGCTAGACGTGATTTTATTTAATTTCTTTTTATAGTGTGTACAATTATAGCTATGAGAGTCTCTTTAAGGGAAAATTGATTCATTTCCTTGTCACTGGGGACTTTTTAAGGTTCCAGGAACAATACTGAGCTTAGTTCTAGTTTAGTTTCACTTAGTTTCACTGTAATTTTAATTGTCCACCACAAGGGGTCAGACTGAACCCAATCTGGGAGAATTCAAAAGCAATCCAAAGCTGAATTGTATGCCAGCTCAAATAATTTCATAATATCAAACTAATGACTTGATTTGTTTTGAAACGTAACTTATTTCTTTTTTTTCCTTAAGCCTCTGCCCCCAAACCCGACATCAAACCACTCAGCAGCCAAGCAGCCGGCCTTCAGCCCGTCGTTACCGGAGCACGTTTACCAGAACTGCTTTGGCGGTGCAGGTGGAGCAGGTGACTGGAACAGCTCACTGCAGTGCCTCTCGCTTAAGTTTGAGAACCTGTGGGATGCTGCTGTGATGAAGAGCTGGAATCCGTCTATGCTGTTGTCTGAGTCCCTGCCAGGTGAGCCGCTCGGGCATAGAGAAATGACCATCAATTAAAAAAAATCTCAGCAAGTCAAAGACAGTTAAAATCATGACTGCATTATTTCTCAACAGGTGACATGCTTGGACCACCCCTCGCTGACATGCCCCTCCCTCCAACGTCATCTGTCGGCCCTCAAGGGGAACACCCCTCACTGCCCACCCCTCTACCCCCTTCCTCCTCCACTTCCTCATTATTGTCATCGTCTTCATCATCGTCATCGTCGTCGTCATGCTCCTCTTCAGAAGCCAAAGAGCAGAAGAAGAGCGGTGCCAAGAAGAAGTGTCTCTACAACTTCCAGGATGCCTTCATGGAGACCAACCGAGTGGTGATGGCCACCTCCGCCTCCACGTCCTCTGTGTCCTGCACTGCCACCACTGTCCAGTCAAGTAATAACCCGCCCATCCACCTAGCATCTAAAAGACCCAACTCTTTAGGTAATATAGGAGGTAGAAGCAGTGGTTAGGTTTGTACTGATGATGAGCCTTTTTTATGATTAAATTATGGGCCACTTCGAATATCAGTTATTACAGGGGTGTGACATCCATTGTTAAACCCATCAAGGAAAATGATTTGATTTTTAACTTTTCAAGTGGGCTGTAAGATTGAATTTATGCTCTAACTGGGAGGACATGATGGTGCTTGCCATTCATTAATAGCTTCTCTTCAGCAAGACAATCATTAATCATTTTTAGGAAATTAAGTATTAACAGAATGTGGGAGGGATGCGTGATGCCATTTTCAGTGTTAAGTATGAAATTGTATAAAGGCAATTATACCAGGCATGCACACAGGGCTATAACATGCCCCAGTCAGTAGCGCACTACAGAGGTTGACATCTCCTCTCAACGCTGACCCTCAAAACTCTGTCAACCGCTGCTATGAGAAACGCCCACCAAGAGGCCCAAATCTTAGGTGCAGTTTCCACAAATATATCCAAAAACAGCAGGACTATGACTGACTACACTTAGTTTCATGCTTGAATATTGTCTGTTATGTCTGTTAGCCTGGCAAGCTAGGCTAACTTGCTTCCACTTTCTGAGTCGAAGCCAGTTAACCCAGCTTGCTAATGGTAGCACTGATCGCTATTGTACTGTAACACTAATGTAGGGTGCGCTATCACACAGATTTTAAAAAATAATAATTTTAATTTCAATAAGATTTTGAGGTCATTTTTTTCTAAAAAAAATATGAGTGCTAGTCAATTTTCTGATATTTTTGATAACTTGTTCTATTGTATGAAAGCTCTGTGATTAACTGCATGTTTTAAAGAGTTGGTTTTAGTACAAAGAATAACTAAACAATGTTCTCATCCAATATATCTTTGTCTCCTCTAGATGATGTATTTCACAGTCTAGGTAAAGAGGACCATAGACAACCCGCTCCAGCCACCCCTAGAAATGGCCCTACAGGACTGACCTCCCTCCCTTCACTCTCGGGCCCCACCCTGCCTCCAGCACCCACCACACACCTTCCCACAATGGGATCCCAGCCCTTTCCAAAGATGGCCGCTCCAGCCCCAGACTTCATGGAGGCCCACCAGGGTTTGTGCCTCCCACCTGCCGAGCCTCCAGCCTCCTCAGCAGACGGTCCTATCAGTGCCCCACCCAGTGTCTGCAGGTAAGACCACTACCATATCTTACAGGCTCATAAAGATAGACACCCACTAATGAAATGACGTATCAATGGCTGAGAGTGATTGT
Source organism: Maccullochella peelii (assembly GCA_002120245.1). Classification (NCBI taxonomy): domain Eukaryota; kingdom Metazoa; phylum Chordata; class Actinopteri; order Centrarchiformes; family Percichthyidae; genus Maccullochella; species Maccullochella peelii. The sequence continues at coordinate 23,671 of LKNJ01002281.1, forward strand.
TTGGAAAGGTAATTTTGTTGTTTGTGATGAGAAAAGAAAAGTATCTGTAGGGACCAGTTTTAAATATCTTTCTTTTCAGTGATCCTGACTGTGAAGGCCATCGCTGTGAGGGGAATGGGGCATATGAGCACCAGCCATACGATGGAGAGGAGAGTCAGGACGAGGACAGCTGCTCCGAGCATAGCTCCTCCACGTCCACTTCCACCAACCAGAAAGAAGGAAAGTACTGTGACTGCTGCTACTGCGAGTTCTTTGGCCATGGCGGGGTAAGACACACATTTATTACTCACTGGAATTAGCATGTTCACCTCAAATTAACATGTTTTATGGCGGATGCAGATTATAAGTACTTATTTGAATATCAATTCTGCATTCAGTTTCTTTGGGTTCAAATTTTGAGGTAACAAATTGATTTTAAATAGACATTTGGTTTTGATCTCCTGTGCATAATGTAAAACAAAAAAACATAACTATGGCATTTACACTTTTAGCTTAATGTAAAAATGTAGTCATAGTATCCTTATTGATTGCATCATTCTCCGTTTTATTCTCAGCCTCCAGCTGCTCCTACCAGTCGAAACTATGCAGAGATGCGGGAGAAGCTGCGCTTGCGCCTGACAAAACGTAAGGAGGAGCAGCCTAAACGTGAGGAGCAGCAACCAATAATAGAACGAGATGGAGGGGTGGAGGACCACAGGCGGGTGGAGGACCTGTTGCAGTTCATCAACAGTGCCGACAGTAAACCTGCTTCCAGTTCTAAGGCAGCCAAACGGGCCAGGCATAAACAAAAGAAGGTAACTGTCCCTCCCAATCAGTTCAGAATACGCTAAAATTGTCACAGTAAGCTCCAGTTTATATCGGTCCACTCTAAACCACATAGAAATACAGTAAAAGTTGTCATAATGCTGAAAGTGTATGTCTCTGTGTGCTTCAGATGGAGGAGAAGGCCCGTCTGGAGGCAGAGGCCCGTGAAAGGGAGGAGCAGCAGGTGTTGGAAGAGCAGCAACGGCGACAGCGGCAGGAAGAGGAAGAGGCAGCACTTCAAAAGGAACTGCTCCGGCTGCAGGAGCTGCAGCAACATCGCGCTGCTAAGAAGAAAAAGAAAGAGAAAGCAAAGGAAAACACCGCGCCCCCTCAAAACAACCCACAGCCCCTTAAACAGACAGCTCAGAACGTCCTAGATAACCTACAAAATGGAAAGTCACAGCTGCTTCAAACCCTCATCCACCTCCCTGACCAGAAGGAACCCAGATTTGATCCCGTACCACGGCCCAACACAGTGCACAACCCAAGACACACCACTGAGAAGGGGTTTTCAACGGAGACTAACATTCACAAGTGTCCAGCCACCCTTCACAATGGCACTTCTGCATCTCAGCTTGAGGTCAATGATAAAGTTAAGGCCAAGCAGTCTGCTAAATTGGCCAGTTGTGAAACTGCTGTAAAGAAAGCCCCAGAGTTACCCAAGAGCTCAGATGTGACAGCAAAGCTAGCTAATGGCACCACCCCCACCACTACAACAGACACCAAAGCAACACGAATCAGGCCTGCTGAGGCTCTGGCTCCACTCCCAACCACTGAACCAAGGAGGGAGGATAGGAGTAATAACAGAAGTGCCAGTGGAAAAAGGCAGCAGCAACAACTGCTGACCCAAATAAAGGAAGACAGGAGGAGTCCACCTGTGTCAAACCCTTCCCCATCTCCCCCTCCAGCCTCCCAGCCTGAGCAGACCCAGCAGAATGGCAAACCTCCCAGTGCAGAATCCCCACAACCCAAAGGCAAGACCAAGAAGAACAAGAAGAAGAAGGGGGACAAGATGAACAGCTCAATAGGTTGGTATTATTATGACTGACAATTAGATTTTCAAGGTTCGTGTTTGTGTGCGTGCGTGCGTGCGTGCGTGTGTGTGTTAACCATAAAACAGTATATGTCCAGTAGTTTTTTCTTAATCTCACTGCTGAAATAACTGGTGTGGCTCCACAGACATCACGCTAGGTGAGCGAAATATGAACTGTGTCCTCATGAGAGCACTCTGACCAGAAACGGTCTGATCTATTTCCTCCCTTGTCTCTTGGGTATTCTGTGGTATAACCACGCTGTCAGCGTGGTTAGTGAATGTGTGCACTGTTTATATTGCTGCTGTCATTTACGTCTCATTTCCATGAGCGGGTAGTATGGGATTTACTTATTGTAGCTTTACTTTATGTCACAAATCTCTGTGTTGCACTTGCTTCCTTATGGCCCTGTGTTCTGACAGTGTGGCCTGTGTGGTCACTCTGGCCTTTTTTAAAACCCTTTCTAAATCTACTTAGATTAATTTATGACTGGTGCGTTGAAGGGCAGCACAATTTGAATAGAAGTGGAAAAACTGCTGTACTAGCAGTAAGTGAGACTGACTACGTTTACATGCACAGGCTATCTGGTTTGTTTACAACGCACAGAACAGGCAAGAGGCTGTGTGTCGCAAACTGGTTAAAAACTCAATTAAAAGTGTCAATTGAGACGCGTATTCCGAATGCGCTGTATACATGTCCAAAGAATGCTCCTAAAACCCGAATAATAATATTGGCATATCCCACGTCTTAATCGGAAAATTCTACATTCGGAATATCCAAATGGAATATGCTGTTTACATGACCCTTATCAAATTCCGAATATTGTCATATTCGGAATAATAGTGTGCATGTAAACGTAGTCAGTGTGCTGGAGTTTTTTCACTTTTCTTCAAAGTCTGTGTAGAATTTCCAACTTTGGCGCCAACCAGTGTTGGTATCAAAGATGCATATGAGACAGATATCCTCTCAGCTGAATTTCACAATACACCTGCAAAATGAATAAATATATTTGAAATGGGCATTCTTATCATGCATGCATGTTATTTTGTTTTAGATGATGTATTCTTGCCCAAAGACATCGACCTGGATAGCACTGAAATGGATGAAACGGAGAGGGAGGTGGAATATTTCAAAAGGTATGTGTATTAAAGTAACTCACTTTTAACTAACTGATGAGATATTTCTGAAATCTTTTCTCTTGGTGTCAACCTTAAAAAGGTACCCTGTGTAGGTTTTGACCTCTAGTGGCGCTATGGAGCAATGTTTTCACAAGTGGGCCACCGTTTTGTTTGTACTGCGTGCATGCATTCCACTGTTAAAAACTCCACAGAGTACCTTTAACATTTAAAATTGAGCTAGTATGGCTCTCCAGAAGGTTCATGTTTTTTTGTATTGTTTGTTTTTTGTCTGCAGGTTTTGCTTGGATTCTGCCCGACAGACTCGCCAACGGCTTTCCATCAACTGGTCAAACTTTAGTTTGAAGAAAGCCACGTTTGCTGCACATTGAGGGTGTTAGTGAGTGACTGTCGGGACACAATCAGTACCTTATACCAACCCCCCACCCCCACCCACCCATCCTGTTACCCTCCACTCAGCTGTCGTCCTCCCAGAACTTCTCTCCTGCTGTGCCCAAATCACACCCACGCTGCCTTGCTTTGTTCTTGTCACTGTGTGGTTCCAACACAGACCCATCTGGACAGATCCACCTGCAGAACTATAACAAAAATGAAACGAAATGACACAAAAAGAAATCACAAAATGCTACTTTACATCTGATTAATTTTCCTTGCGTGCTTGTGTGCTTTTAGTCTGAGTTGGGCATTTCTCTTGACTGAAAAAGCCATGTCTGAAATTATTTTCTTATATTGGCTTACCTGTAGTCAAAAGATGCTTACTATGTCTGGATGGTTTCCTTCCAAAAAAGAGACAAAGGAAACTACAAAAAAATGAGAAATGTAATTAATTAAAAGCTGTATTTGAGATATTGTGGCTTACTATCCCATCGTTTCCCGTACCTAGCACGGCATCTCATCCACGATTGACAAGGGAATGGGCTTGGTCAGCTGGTCTCCACTCCCTGCCCTCACCCCCCCCACCACCTCCACCCTATTTCACAGAAAGGAGGAAAGCGTAATACTTGACAATGTTATTTTTTTGGTTTTTAAGTACTGTTTAACAAACTGTTGAGTAAAAGTGTACCAGTTACAGTTTTTGTTTTCTTTCTTTTTGACCTGTAGCCAGCTTGTATCAGAATACTTTCAGATTGAAAAAGAACAATACTCACACTATCAATCTGTTATAGAGTGTATATTGTATTAACACTGAAGCCAAACTGGCTACTTTTAACATATTGTTAAGTAATATTAAATCTTGTCTTTCTTTTTTGAAAGATGGAATACAGTAGTATGGCAGGATTATGTGTCTTGTGTCAAATTTCATTTCCTACACGCAGTAGAAATTGCCGATAAAGGACATGGACACTTAAAACTACACATAAACATGTAAAGAAATCATTTTGGGAAAGAAGCTTATTCACTCTGAGAATTGGATGATAAGATACCACTCTCATATCTGTCCTTTAAATATAAGCCTACAGCTAGCAGCCAGTTAGCTGAGCACAAAGACTAATTTTTACACAGCCGTCTTTTTGTACAGAATAAACTAAGATGCTATAGCGTGTTGATGAGTGAGCTTTCAATGTGCTGGTAGGCAGATTTGCTTTTACCGTTGGACTGAGCTAGGCTAACAGTTTCTCCCTGTTTCCAGTCTTTGTGCTAGCTAAGCTAACCGGCTGCTGGCTATAACTTCATATTTAACAGACAAACATGAGAATGGTATCAAAGTTCTCGTGTAATTCTGGGAGGGAATGCCGATATGCTTATTTCCCAAAATATCAAACTTTAAGTTGATATAAGGATTTAAACTTTAAGTTATTTAAGGCAAAAGTGAGAAAATCATCTTCCTTTCAAGGTCAATTCACTATAATGTGATCATGCCCATATAGACTGGTGAATAGCATGTACTGCTTGAGCCAAAGCTGGAGTATTACCCATTGTTGCTGCTCTGCTCGTCTGCAGCTACAAAAGGTTGCAGGTTGAGTCACACCCCCAAATACGTGTTCCTTTTGGGAAACAGTCATAATCAATCTAGAAGGCCACTGTAACTGAGTCACGTAGATCCTGGCGTTGTGTTTCAATTGTGAAGTGTTAAACCAAAAAGGTAGCTGCCATTGGGCTACTTCAGGCATTTACATGTAGCCACATTTCATATATGCACATGAAACTCTAGGGAAAATTGATTTCAGGCAGTTATGAAATCAAGTACATTCCCTGAGGGTGAAGTGAGTGTGAAATGAGGTCATGATTTGGCTTATCTAGATGAGTTAATACATACCTTTCACTGAACAATACTGACAGGACAGAGTGTACAACGGCAGTGGTAAAAAAAAAAAAGCTTTTGATTGGTGTTTTTCACCAGTTTGAAGTAAAAGGAGGCATAATAACATTTGTGTAAGCTATCAATGACTGCTGAGCTTCCCTTTCTGCCGTATAGTGCTAAAATAACTTAATGTGTAACTCTAGTGGTTAAAGTTTTGAGTTTGAGTTTCAGCTAATCAGTTCATTTTAGGTGCTAAAACCTGATTTCACATCTGTTTGCACAAAGAAATAAGACGTAAACAGATGCCCAACATTTCAGGATGAAGAATATTCACATATTTCAATTCTTACTTAGAAGAAAACTAGAATGGAGTTTTAAGCAGCTCTTAATTTTTAATAATGTTAAAATAGTGTGCTTTAAAAGTACAATATGTTTATACATTACGTTCAGGGCCTAATAGATAATGTAAAGAGGAAGTGAGTTACAGTGAAGTTCTTCACAGTGACTATTTGTTAAAAACGTGGGATTTCACTGTGAAAAATTACCACTCTTACAAACTAGATGAATGAGAACTGTGGTAAATGTACTTCAGAAGACAAAAGGTTTTGGTTTGTGAGAGCCACCCGAGCAGATATGACTCATAATTTATTGCAGGTATGAATGACTGCCTGGCTGTCTGTAGAGCGTGCTCGCTCTCAGTCACCAGTGGTGTAAGTTCGGTTCTACCACATTTTGGCAAATGCCCCACAAAACTTACACTAATGTAGACACGTCAAAAACACCGAGCAGAATGTCTGACAGACCAACGTGGGCCGTGATCTAAATAACACGTGTTTTTTGATATACGCAGAGACAAGATAAATCCCCAAGTCAGCCATTTCCCTCAGTTAATAATAGATTTATATGTCTATTAAAGTCAAAAAGAAATTTCCATTATGTGTCTTTTCAAAATTTGACAATTTGCTGTAAAAATGGTCTTGCTTGATGAAGGAAACACAATGGTGCACTCAGAGCAGTCTGACAATGACAGGGGCGCCAATAGGATTATTAAAAGGGATCACAGCTGCCTTGTAGCTTGTAATCAGAATGCTGATCTTTTCATTGTCAACTGCCTGGAGCACTTCAGGTTTATATACACAAGAGGGAATCCCCCTTTTGTTTCCTGCCTACAATCTGCCCCAATGTGGTTTTTGACAGCCAAACCTTGGACTTCCTTACCAAAAAAAGCCTTTTAAAAATACAGTCAGCATTAATACCTCAACTACCTCAATCAACATAGGTTAAATTAAAATTATCTGCTCAAGTCGACAGCACTCCATTTTCAAATAAACTTGTCTGCTTTTTTGGGAATTCCCTCGTGATGGCGGGAAATTCCCATTCTTTTTAGGATACACACAAGATTAAAGGCCGTATATCCATTCTGTGTTTGCCTGGATAAGTGTCAGGCTGAAGTTTTCCCTCTTTGTTAAAAGTATATGACTGCTACATTAGTACATCCTGATGCTTTGAAACCTGTTTTTAACAGGAACTGATCTACCACTGTCACCTGACTTTTCTTATTAATTCTTTGTTTCTTAGAAAAGTTCCCAGACACTCAGGTGGGGATTTGTGACCTATTTTTTTCCACTCTCAGATCGGTGGGTAGAGTGTTTGAGTGTGTGGAAGTTCAGTCACTTATAGACCCTGTTGTAAATGCGTGGGTGAGTGCTGGCGGGGGGAGAATCCCCAGAAGACAGCTCGTGGCCTTTTTTAGGGCCTGTATGCATTTCTACCAGTTTGCATGCGGTTGGCTTATAGACGAGATACTGAAGTTGCCCTTTAAAGCCAAAATTGCAACCAATCATTCTGTGAGCACATGAATTGGAGCCAGGCTGTCTTATGTAAATGAAATAAATGTGTTGGAAACTAATTCAGCCACAAATATCTTCCCCAGTTAGCTGATGAGTAAGTTAGCATGTGATGCTGCCTGGTGTCATTTGAGCGCTTGGGGACTTGGGGTGACGTGCCAGCTTTCAAACCTCTTATTACACACTATTACTTACACTCTTATTTTAAGCGTTTTTTTTTTTAAAGCTTAACAACCTTAACTCTGGTTTTGGTAGATTTTAAATTGGCCACCAGGACAGCTTTTTCCTCAAATAGTCTATAAATTTAAGATTTTCTTTAAAGAATTGTTCTACATTTTGGGAAATGCGTTTATTCGCTTTCTGGCAGAAAGTTAAGTTAGACATTAATACCACTCTGATGTGTGTATGATGAATATTAAGCTAAACAGCTAGGCTGGCTCTGTCCAATGGTTACAAAATGATACTATTAGCACCTTAAAGCTCACTAATTAATCCGTGTTTAATTTGTAGGAAAAAAAAGGACAATTTGACGTTTTAGGGGGTATTTGCTAACGACTATCATTTTTACATTTGGTAGGGGGATTTTGTAACCGTTGAACCCCCATTTCCAGTCTTTGTGCTAAGCTAAGCTAACCGACTGCTTGCGGTAGCTTTGTATTTACCATCAATCTTTTCATCCGACTCTTGATAAGAAAGCGAATAAGTGCATTTCCCAAAACTTTTCCTTTAAAGGATGGAGAGAAAATGTAATGAGAAATCCAAAATGGGCTTGTTTTTATTTAATCTAGAAATATAATATTTAATAAAAGTGTTTAAAGCGAGGCTATGTAACTTTTGCTGAATAGCAGCCACATTTACCGTTATAAGAATCATACACAGTCACACAGCAATATCTAGCCAGTTTGCAAACATAATCCAACGTTACTGGTCATACCAGACCAAATAAAGCTGTAGCAACAAAAACCCTGAGAGTATGGAATTGAGCAAGAGTATGTTTTATTGCTCATGGATTCAAGTTAATTGTAAGAAGAATGTGTTGTCTTTTTTCAAGAGTTTCATAGTGTTGCCTTTAAATGAGCCATTATCAATTATCTCAAAAACAAAAAACAATGCAGCAAAAGGGGAATAGGTTCACTCACACAAAGAACAGCTATATCTTTTCTATGCATGGCAACTGCTTACTTCCTTTTTAAGACAGGGGATGTCCAGCTTCCTGTGCTTACTACACCAAACCCATGACAACTGATTCACCAAACAGCACCGTTGGCCTGTTTGTGTCAAAACGATACTTCAGTGACTGAAAGCAGAATATTTTGGTCACCAACTGATCCTCAGGCTGTTACTGAGGGTTTGATGTAACTTGAGCTACTGGTTTTCTCAGTAGCCCTGTAGTGTTTGCTTCAGCCACACAACAGCTGGGAATATGGCTGTCACAGTACAGCGTGCCCATTCAGACAACGCTGGGAAGGGGGTTTCCATGCACAAGCATATACACGTGACACAGGATGGACACACACACACACACACACACACCTACCTAAAAAGACATGCACACAGACTTAGATTAAGTAGCACCAACATTTTCGTGGTTAGGCTATGATCTGTGGTTACAGCTTGAGGCTGCAGACTCAAAAATACACCACGCGATAATGAAATGTATTTAAAGCTATATAAATCACCATGAGATAAAGTGTGGGTAAACAGTCTTTTATTACAAAAATAATGTGCCAGCTCAAGAAAACAGCACCAGATCTCCAAAAATAAGCCTATCGTCAACCGGGATGCAATCTTTACATACGCCGTTTCAAAAAGTGGATCTCAAACATTTTTCCAGTTGTATTTAATATTTGATCCCAAAGGTTTACCAGGAAAACGAAGGCAACAATTGCCTCTTGAATAAATATTAATATAATAGTTATATATTTTAAATCTGTTAATATATAATTTACAGAACAGAAATATGTAAAGTTCGATCAAAAACAACTAATAGCACCACATTGTCAACTAGATGTGTCTAGATCCAAAATAAGCTTATGAATCATGGATCTCTCAATTGTACGATCCTAGTTTTTGGCTAAATGTCAAGAAAGTGCAAAAGGTTTGTAATTTGACACGTTGAGGTATATGATATTTGATATACTGCATTGACATCCACTTCCCCACAATAACCTCCTGCATTGCCACAGGAGAACACCAAGAAGAACCTGACACTGTTTTTTTTTTTTTTTAAACTATACAGACTTAGAAAAGCCTTATGAGCTCATTTCTCTTGCAAAAGGCAAACTTTGGGTTGTACAGTTTTGCTTCACTATGTACAAACTTCTTAAGTTAGTCTTTTCTTTTTGAATTGGAAACTCCACTCAGGTTATTTTCTGCCGTGTAGTGCTGTTCTTCAGTGTTCAGTTACTGTCAGCAAGAGATAACTGTCTTTTCCAAATGAGTGTTGTTCCGTTTATAGTTTGGCACACTCTTCACAATGGTTCAGGTACTCTACAGCGTCCTGTTCATTGAATGTGGCGAGGCACCGTGGGCACTGTAACTCTGACAGGCCTGCGCCTTCCTCCCAGGCAGGGTTCGGTGATGCTGCTGCGGCTGCAGGCTGTTGCTGCATCTCAGCAGTGGTCCTCAATAGAGGCTCTGAAGAGTCATTACCGGTACGTTGCCTTGAGGAGATCCTGTGTCCTATGTGCACACGACACATGGGCACCACTTCTCTGTTCTCTCTGCTTGCTCCCTGCTGAAGACAGTCATGTAGATACACTGTTAGGATTGCACAAGCCAACTCATTGAGGAATATGCCAACAAAAAAAGAAAGTGAACGTGTCTAAAGACACACTCATCCACCTCATTTAACAACCGTCGTCTCACCTGTTTGTGTTGCTGCCATTTTAACTGATAAACCTGCTCCTTCAGGTCTTGGATGTGGCCCTGTGCTCGCTCCCTGTCGGCACGCTCCGACTTAAAGTCCTCCGTGTAAATGAGGACCTGAGGAAGGAACAGAAAGAACCTTTAATCTTCTTGTTTCCTCAAAAATACAATGGTTTTAAAACACATCAGATGCCACAGGAGCTGTATACAGTCAAATGATACAAATGCAATCTCAGATTCAATGTAGCAGAACACAAGAGATGTAGTGAGACCACGATGTAGCACCGACCTGCTGCTCCAGAGTCTGGATGCGCTCTTGGTCTTGCCTCCTTATCTCATTCATTTCTCTACCCAGCCGCTCACACTCGCTCATCTTCTCCTCGAGTAAGCCGTTGAGCCTGGAAATCTCATGCTGAAGCAACCCGGTGCTTACAGAGCCCAGCCCAGGCACCAAGCCCTGCACAGTGGTCTCCTTCAGCCTCTGGCATAAACCTCTGATGTAGTCCTCCCTGCTGGAGTCATACTTCTGCCACTGAGAATTTAGACCTTGTACCTAAAAGGAGCGAAATTTTTTCTTTAGTGCCCGATTGGTTTCAGTATTGTCTCTGAAAATAACTTGTAAATTTGTTCTACTATAGGTGAAGACTTACATATGCCACTCGCTGCTTTAGCTGTTGATTCTCCTCCTGAAGTTGATGGATTTGGGCATTAACACCATTCATGTCAGAGGACTCTGTCATCTGTAGAAAATGGAAGAAAAGTTACAACAGGGCCTTCCCACATTAAAAACAAAGTAGGGGGAACTACTGCATTTAAAAAGGTCCAATGCACAAGTAAATAAAGGCACCCCCATGAAGACCAAAGTATACAAAAACACATCCAATACAGCCCAAGCGTCACACACCTCCTTGGCCTTTTGCTGCTGAACCACAACCTCCACTTCTTCTCCCCCCTTCTTCTCTTTCTCCAGCCTGGCCAGCAGCTCCTGGCACACCTTCACTGTTGCGCCAAGCTGGCTGCGCAGCTGATCGGCCTCCTCCGCCAGAGATGTGCAGAGTACGGCTCTGGTGGCCTCAGACCGCTCCCTCTCCTCCAGGGCGGACCGCAGCCTCTGGATCTCCTGGTCCTTCTCGTGGTCCGGCTGACACCTGACACTCTCCAGCTCCAGCTGCTTCTCTCTGAGCTGCACATTCAGCCTCTGGATCACCTGGGGAGATGAATTGCATGACCACATAAGTTTCTATTGTGTTATCTTTTTGCACATTTTATATGTTAAAGATGCATACAAATTAAATGTATGATTCTAATTAGTGTTAGTAATTTGTTCTGTGTTTAATTTTTTCCAATTTGTATCTCTTAACATTTTCAGTAAAGAATTTAAATCCATGTAACATCACAATAACCCCAGCATGTTGACAAATAAAAAAAAGTTAAATAGGCTACTGCAGTATGGATTTGAGGTTGTTTTTTTTTGTGCTTTTAATAGAGCTGACTAGTTCTTGCCAAGAGACTTGTGGAAAGTGTACCCACAAGGGACAGACCTGTGCCACTGTACTCCATTGTCGACAAACACTATGCATGGAACAACACATTACAAGCACTGTCAACATATTTTACCTCTTCTTGTCGAGATGCCTTGAACTCCATATCGTTCCTCTTCTGTTTCAGTTTGCATATTTCTTTACACAAGCTCTCCAGCAGCGACTTGGACGGCCCGATGACCACAGACTCGTTATCTCCCACAGTCATGTAGACCCTCTCATAACTCCCCAGCCTCGCTTTTAAATCTGCAATGATACTGTCCTTTACATAAATCTGTTTGTTCAGAAGGTCGATTTCCTGCCGCGTCTCGTGATACAGAGAATTCAGTGTGGTGTAACTCCGCATTTTGTCTTTCAGCATGTCGTTATCCGTGTTTATACTGACGTTATCCATTGCAGGCTCCGTAGATTTGACAGAAGAATCAGTCTTTTAATAATCCAGCGTTTGACGCCTCTGCTTCCAGCCCAGTGTCTTCAGAAATGCGCCGAGGTGGTCAAATGTGTCGGAGCTTTGGCTTATCAGTGTCGAGAATAATATCCCCGAACAGTCTTGGGGGATTTCCTAGGGAACTTCCCCGCGGACTTTTTTGAGCTTCGTCAAACTGAGCCCTGTCTACTTTCAAAGATTCATTGTCGACCGTCATTGGGAGGTAAAAAGGATTTTATAGCCTGTTGGCACAAATGGTAAAGTAAACAGGGAATAACAAATCTTAACTACTAGTTAAAAAGTTTAAGCTAGGTAACTGTTACAACCAACGACTGAAAAAGAAAGTGATGCTGCCTTCACGACCATCGTAAACTCGGCAATAAAAAAAGTGTACCTATTAAGGACTCCTTTGTTACATTTCACAAACTGGGCCACATAACCTGGGTGTGAAGAGGAAAGAACATTCCTATAATACAGCTCATAGATAAATTGTTTCATCCCACCCAAAAAAAAAAAAAAAATGTGGTTGTGGGATACAACAGAAACTAGCTTCAAATAGACCTAAACACAAAGTCCCCTGTAGTTTTAGCTAATATTTTTCATGGAATAACAAACAAAACAGAAACTAGCTTCAAATAGACCTAAACACAAAGTCCCCTGTAGTTTTAGCTAATATTTTTCATGGAATAACAAACAATACTTCAAAAGCATTATTTTTCCCAACGGTAGTTTACAGGGTTTCTACGCATCCCTCCCCCTAAACGTCAGATCAGTGCAGTTGGAGTGTCAGCAAATTTCCCACATACTACTTGTACTCTTGGTTTTTCGCCCAGGAGGTCTTCATTTTTCCCATAGCCCTGAAGGCATCATAAATGCGGGCGCATCTCTTCTTTATGACGTAATTTAATTGTTCAGTTAAACACCCTGGGTTGCGTAATTACGGCCACACCGGTGTGTGTGATTGTACTGTAGCCACCCAGACCGATTCATGCAGTAGGCCTATGACAGACCATTGTATGGCTTTTAATAATCCTTTGGGGCATTTCTACTTTCGGGAAATTTTGGAAAAATACCTTTGCTGTTACGTAATAAAATGACTGAATTAACATTAGGACTTAGCCTATAGTTCCACCACGAACATATTATATAGTATATTGACTTTATTCTTGAAGATTGTGCTGGTATTTCACAAGGGAGACATGACAGGCAAAACCACAATCTAATGAAGTCATTCAAAATATAAATAAATTCTTGAAATTTAAAAGCAATTTCACAGTGGAGGATAAGTAACATCACTTGTTCTAAATACACCAACAGAATTATCATTCTTGATGTTGCAATTAGGCTACACATTTGTTTGACATGTGTTCTACAGAGATCATCGTTACATATAAAATGCAGCAGATGATGGAAGAGGTATTCAGGTGCTGTACTTAAGTAAAAGTATCAATACAACAGTGTAAAAATACTGCAAAGCTATTGATTTGTTATAAGTAGCATTTTAATGTTGTAGCAGCTGGCCAATGTGGAGCTAATTTCATCCACTTAGTGTTTGGTAGTTTAATCATTAATGCTCGAAAGTAGCTTTGAAATTGTACTCAAGTACAGTATTTGAGTAAATGTATTTAGTTTCATTCTGCAGCTGTGTATGAAAGGCATGTAGCTGAAACCGATTTGCAGGCCCAGTCTTTGGTTAGGCTTTGAATTTAGTATATAGTGACACATGTACAGCCCATTGTTACGTATGAGCAAAACTCCTATTCCCTTCAGGGTTGGACCCTGGACTACAAGAACACTGAGCATTATCAGGTCAAAATGAAACTACTGTCTAGACCGTAGGTGTGGAGTTAAAAACTTGTTGGCACTCATCCAGGAGGACTCATTAGTTCTACTGGCCCGTGGGGAGTCCCAGGTATTTCTGGGTCAGTGACACCCTAATGTCACATGATGAGGGCTGTGGGAGGTGAATCAGTGAGGTGACTTGGCAGTCATGCAACAGTTGTCACAGCCACATGAATCAAGGTGTGAAGTGTGTAAAAACCATGTGGAAAGAGGTGTAGTCAGGGAGGCATTGTAAGCGAGTTAGTTTATCTTTTCGGCTACGAGTCACTGTTCACTTCAGAGGACACTTGTGAGGTTCCTGGATATGATGTCCCTTCCACAAGTGAAATTTCTGAATATAGGTTGCCTGAATATTTTAGGTTGTATCCTACAATGCCATCCTGACACTCCTTATTTAGTTTCACATGAATTCACACCTTGATCATGTTACTCCAATAACTCGGCAGTTCATGTGAGACAGTGCCGTCAACCTAGAGAGGTGGCACCTAGAAATGCCTGGTACTCTTCACCACCGATTAAGCCTTTTGGGGGAGTGGAAAAATGTCTCTACTTTTATAGTCAAGAGGATAGTAACATCAGTCACCCACGTAATACAGTTCCAGGAAGTAAAATACCTGGATGAATGAGGTGCAACTACCTAGAAACATTTTTCTGCATTACCTCACGACAGCATAAGTTAATGGGTAGACCTGTAAGTAGTGACACATTAGTTGAAAATGAATCAATACAATTTTTTTTTAATATAACTAGACACCAAATGCCTCATATACCGTACATCCAATTGTTACCCATGACCAGATTTTAACCATTGTATTCCACTAGATGGCGGTGTTTAATAATACATACTGTAGGTTTATTTTCCATTTTATAACTGTGACCATTAAGATCATTTTTTAAATTCCTCTATATTCGGGGTTTATTGCTGCACACAACAATGAAATGAGTAATTTCAAAACATGTTGGCAGCTTTTAATCGGTGAAAACTTTATACACGAATAAAAGACAGTATTTGATATTTACACGGTAATACTTTCATAAAAATACTTTACATTGCACACATACACACACGACCACGATTAATTGCGCTTAACAAGTTACTGTTCATCAAATCAACACTACCAACCAAAACTCAGATATTCATCACTAATGCCAAAAAAACAAAACAATGTGTGTCACTCAAACATCAGGATGAAGATGCAAACCAAAATTTAACATAAAAGTTTTAATGAAATGTGAAAGTCTGGAATAGAAAAATATTAGTTTTTAAAATCATACTGTGGTAGAAAAGTATGGAGAGGCTCAAGTACAAAAAGATACCAGAAAGTTTTTAAAATGTTGAACAGGAAGAGAATATAGCCAGCTATCTCCTCATTTTTGCTTGAGAAAACGGTAGGAATACAAAAACAGATATTATTTTGTCTTTGAACATCACACTACACACACGGATCACAGCTTCACTCAATATCCACCACACAGTATGAATCCATTTTTGTACTTGTTTCTATAGAACTCTTACAGAAAAGAAAATATTTTATTTAGGAAGACTTAAACTCCCCCCAAATATCTTGCCAGAGTCTTGTTATTTACTTGAGTACTTTAATCATGCAGTTCCATCTTAAGAAGTCAAGTCCTTCGACTCTTATAATGCAATTTGTTCCTTATAGGAGTTTTGAATAGTCCTGAACAAACAACTGCTGATGATTTAACCTTGTTTGAAGAACGCCCCATGAAAAAAAAACAAGTTTCATTTTTATGTTACGATGCAGACCACAGCAGAAACAGATCCCAGGGAATATCAGAAAACAAAAGGAAAATGGCTTAAACTCACTCCCATCGCAGGATTTAACAGTAGGCCACATCTGCTAATGATTTTTTTTTTAAAGAAGTAAATCATTTTTAATTCTGGATTCAAAGCTCTGTTAGTTTTCACTCTAACCATGTAATTAATGACTCCTTTACACCAGGGACACCAGCTGAGTGCAGTTAACTGCAATTAATGAGGTGATGGCAAAGACAGCTCCCTAAAGACACACCACTTTGAATCTGGCCACTAGAGGGCACGCAGTGCTAAATGAATGGTAAGTCCATCTATGTTATTTGTAAAATGTATTATTAGTATTACTAATTGTAGTAATCACATTACTACAATTTAAGGGACTTTTTTTTTTCTATGTTTGGTTACTGTACCAGATATACATTTTAAAAATATTGTGGCTTTATTGATGAATGTAGCTTGAGTGTACTGGAGCATAGCACCTTTTAGAACATGAACATCCATAACAATTATAATTGTGGAGTCAAATATATGCATGTTTTTTGGCCAGCATATATATATACATATATATATGTATATATATATGTATGCATTAAGATATTGGACATTTTTTACTAACCAATGGAAAACACAGAAAGTGGTGTGTTTTCCAAGGCCAAAGAAACATCTAGAGAGGAATCTATGAACCATAATTGCAACTTGTGTGACAACTGGAAAGGGGTAATTGGAAAGAGCTCAACTAAACTTTTACTTAAACAGTGACACATGCAGTTTTTTCCCCCTTCCTAGCACTGCAGCTTGCGGATGCTGCGGGAAATCCTCTTAAACTCGCGCTGTCCCTTCTGCCAGCGCTTCAGCGAAGTGATGACCAGATGGCCGTCCAACTTCTGGCCCATGACCAGGTAGGCAGCGTTGATGTCGTTCATCTCCTCACAGATGCACTGCAGGCCATCCTTCAACCACAGCACCGTCTTCCTCAGGTCACGCTCTGTCATGCCGTTCAGCTTGTAAATGGTCTTGCTCTTGGTCTCCGGCACTATCTTGGTGTCGCCGTTGAAGTATGAGATCTCCTTAACTTTGATCTTCAGAGCTTGATGCAAGCAGGAGAGAAAAATAAGGAATGGACACTGGTGCTGTTTTCACAAAAACTGTATATAGATCATCCTTTTTGACATGTCCTAATAAAAGCCACCTGAGAAGCTTAAGGCCTGTGCGTTTACATATGGTTTAGTGCTAAAATGCATGCAATAGGGGAGATAAAAGTGAGGAGGGAAATCCTGGTCACAATACGCTCTCTTTCTTTGGACTTTCTAGTGAATTAAGCACATTCAACAGTGAAATTTCTCCTCATGTTGCCTTAAATCTCCTGGAACCTCCCTTCATGACCTTTCGGGGCCCCTGAGCTTCACCTTGGGAACTACTGCTCTAATAAAATAGATGGACTTACCAAAGTCATTCTTACACAGGTTGTCAACAATTTCGTTGTCATTTTCATCTGTTTCCTTGCAAGCATCGCACACTCTGGGCACTAAAACAGAAATTAGACATGGTAAATGTTACACGATCAGCCATAATTCAACACAAAATGTTATGTACTGTGCAAAAGAAGTAGGACACACATAGCCAGACGTGACCACAGTGGATCCTGGTGCAATAAGTGGACAGACGAGTGGATATATTTAAAAGAAAATCATGCTGTTCACACATGCATTGTATGAAGCAGCAAAAGTCCGTACATGATCTGTTATTTTTTATGTGCCGCTGAGGGAATTTAATTTATTCATTTATGCCCAAGACCGTATTGTAAAATACGGTTTAACGAAACCTGACCTTGTTTGGTAACTGGCGCAAAGTTCTCGATGCCTGCAGGTGGAATGCACAGGTCATTGTCGAGTGGGAAACGGTCGCAGTCCAGCATCTTTGGCCAAGGAAAGCCAAACGCGGACATCACGGGCGCGCAGCCGCGCTTGACGCTCTCGCACAGGGACCTGCACGGCTGTATGGGCTCGTCCAAATCGTCCAGACAGACTGGTGCGAAAAGGGAGCAGAGGAACTTTCTCGTGTCGGGGTGACATTGCTTCTGAACCAGCGGGATCCAAGACGAAGCTTGCTGCAGAACTTCATTCATGGTTTCGTGTCCGAGCAGGTTCGGGAGGCGCATCGCTGTGTACTCTATATCGTGGCACAGGAGGAGATTTTCAGGAATTGGCTTGCAGTTATTCTTTTTGTAGAATAAGTCATGCTGGCCAAAATTATACAATCCGTGGATGGCTTCCATGCAGGGGATTGTTATCACCCACAACACTGTCACTGTCGAAATAAAGGCTCTCATTTTGTATGCGCGTAAAACCTGCAAAGTATAAACGCTTAATCAGGGGTTGTTGAGCATCAGTCAGCGTGGATGAAGACTCTGTCAGTGGCCAGCTCCTACTGTAACAAGAGGTTTTCTTCCATGCATCTCTGGGAGGAGTCTGTATATTGTGCGTAAAGACAGCTTCTCCATTCAGCACTTGGTTTCCTCATATCGGGTGAACCTTGTGGACAGATTTGTCTCCTCGGTCAAAGAAAAGCCCAAATTCTCACTTGTTGCTCCTCTGGGTCCGACAGGCATTTTTGATTTCTAATTATAGCTCATAGTATTTTATAACCAGTCGTTTTCCCAACATTTGCCCTCTCTATTTCATCTCCTGTCCTTCATGGAAATAATAACAAAACGTGTCTGACAGGTTTTTCTCATTACGCCCAAACCAACAGAAATATATCCTGAGTGATCCCTTCACTTGCTGTTTTTAGACCCATGCTGTAAATAGTTTGGAAATGTTGTCAGTAGGGGCATTTAGCTCAGTTCAGTGGAGCGTTAATTTTCCATCATTATGAGTTTAGTGGTGAAATCCTCTGGGCAGGTCTGCAGGTTCATACCACATGGTGAAATATTGTTTGCCCTGGTGTGAGAAGCAGACCTCCACTCAGCACACCCAGGGGTGAAACCAAATCTGCCTCCTCCTGCTCTGCAGCTCTGGCTCCTATCCGGTCTCAGACCCCCTTGAGCTACAGTCTGGTCTGCAGACAGCAGTGTGGTTCTTCTCAGGCTTGACCTTCCTCTTGCTCCCTCGGAAGAAGCTGAAATGAGTGAACACTTAAATCTCAAATGTGATGTTTGTGGAATTTCGGCCTAAAAGGGTCAGTTCACCCAAGCATTTTCCCACTTTCCCCTTGTGGTTTTAGATTTTCATATATTTTTGGTTTTACTTACCCAGATTTAGAGATATTTGTCACTGGATTGAATTTCATTTGTGGTGCTGAAAACTCAATAGCAACATGTTTTTTTTCCAGAAGCAATGAATGAATGAGCATTCATCTATCCTAAAACTCATCTGGTGTACAAAGTAACACATGTTGATTCCTGTATTGTCACAAATCAGTGTCTCAGAACCTCCTACCTTGCCCACTCTGCAGTCATTCAAAAAGGTTATGAGTCACTTGTTTTAAGTAGTAGGAAACAGAATTTGAATTGAAAACACAGTTGTAGTTTATTTGGCATGAATTAAACCTGCCATTAAAGTTTATAGCTCTACATGTGCCAACATTTTTTTTAGCAGAACTGAACAAAGAGGATATTCTGGCAAGAGGTTCCACTTCACATGTTTTTCTTTCCGTACATAACCAGACAGAACCTATAAACAATTTGGTGAACCTGGCATATGATAAAATGCTGCACCCTTAAATTAGGTATTAGATTGTTTTTCTGCTGAAGATACAGTAACTCCGGAACAAAAGAATCTGAATTAAATTAGATGCCTAATACTGACTCATGAATCGACATTATTGACTTGTGACATTCACAGTACATATACTGTATATTGCTCATTTCTAGAAACTGATTACTATAGAGGAGAGTAGTAAGGGTACATGTTGTCACTGCTGACTGATGGGCTACGGCGATACTTTTTTCCAGTATGAATTTGAATTGTTTTTCTTTATATTTATAGGGTCAGTTCGCCCCAAATTACAAAAAACACATTTTCTCACTTACCTGTAGTTGTATAGCCATGCAGACAGTTTTGCTTTTATTTGCAGATGTAATGATATATATGTCTCTGAAATTTCTGCCACCACCACAGTACAAGGTTAAGTTGGAGGTGAATGGAATTTAATACGTGGTGCTCAAAGCTTTGACAAAATTACATTAAAAAAATTCAACAGCAACATCTCTGTCCAGAAACAGCGTCATTATTACTCTCAGTAATCCACAGAACATGCTATGAACACTTTTGGGGCTGTTTCTTCAGGAGAAAGTGGTTTCAGTTGAAACTGTCCACAGGGTTGTCCCTAATTTGGGTGAACTGACCCTTTAAGACTGCAAGAAGTGATTTTTTTGGCCACTTGGGGGCAACGGAAACAAGCTGTAAACACAACACAGACATATTATTACCATAATGACATATTGTTGTTAGCAGTTGCTTATTTACACATCCAACAGATACGGAGCAACCTTAGCATTCATTTGGAGTCGTGTTTCTTCATCAGGTGATGAATGTACGTCCAATATTCATGCCCCTTTTAGCTCTGTTCAGTGGGTTTTCAGAGTTTCAGAGTTTGCTGATTATTCTCTGTGGGTTCATCACTACGTGTGAAACCTTTCACATTACACACAGTCACTTGATCCTGTGGTTATTATAAAAATACTGGTTATAGCTGCTTTAAAGAGCAAAAATGTGTTTTAAGCCTGTCAGGATTAAGCTGGCATTCAGAGCTAAAACAGCCCTGCTTTAAAATAACGTAAGGGGCTGCGTTGGTTGGGGTGTGTTGCTTCAGGTAGCAGTGACACATGAAATATGATCCAGGAAGTCGCTTGAGTAAGAGATCCATTAGTTTGAAGGATTATCAGATGCGATTTGCGTTTTGTCACATAGAGCCAAAGATTGGTCTGAATGTGGCCTAAGAGCATTGGAGCAGGGACCTAACTGGTTCTTCAGTCTGTGTCAAAGGTTAAACTTACTTTTATAGGACAACTCTCCCCCTCTTATCCCCTTTCCTTCAAAGTGTGTTAATTCTATTCAGGTCTCTGTAGAAACACTTATACGCCCATTTAAGGGCTAGATCCCCCTTATTAACCTGCAACTGGACTCCTTTTAGCTGAGCAGTAGGTCAGCTGGCTAAACTGTACCTGTGGTGTGGCTGTGATGCTAACCTTTCTTGGGCAACTAAATGTGAGCAGCTGTAAACAGATGCACTCTCGCGCTGTATATGGGACATACATTGAGGCATCAGATATATACAAAAACATGGTTAAGCAGTCGAAGTGATACATCCCGGATGCTTCCACTCGTCTTTTAAAATGACAAGAAACAAAGGCTCTAAACGATAAAAAGGATCCAAAGGGGATAAATGGACTGTAATTAGGATTGGATCAAACCTTACCAAGCGTAAGGCTTTAGTTCTCCAAACACAGATTACATGCAGTCTCTTTTAACAATACAGTTTCACAGACAGTTAAGGTCAGAGGCTCGGGATAGAGGTAAGCTGATCCTAGGCCTGTGTTAAAGTCACCCCAGCGGGTTCTCATTACAACTCTGTGTGAAAATGAGACACAGCTTGTTGGACCTAGTGGTCCATCTGTAGCCCACTAACCCTTCGTTCTTTCTCTTCCACTACCCTCCACATTTTACCCTTGTTCTTCCTTTTTTCATAAAAAAGGACAGGACTACTGTCAAAAACAATCACAGGGCACATGGTGCAAGTTCTGAAGAAAGCCAACCCCCAGTGGAAATGTTTGAGGAGTCAATTTATTGAATGTTCACTCGTCTCTCAATGTGAGGAACATCAAAGCCATCAGGACTGCTTTAACGTAAACCAATCCTGTTTTTGAAAAGGCCTGTTTCCCATAGTCCCATTTTTATACCACAGGCTACCCAGCTCCATACAGGATCTTGGGATTTGGGCAAAATTACATCTGATAAGAACAGATTAAAGGATAGGTCTGGTGAGAGAGGTGAGACAGACTAATATAGTGTTGGTTTTGATCTTCTAATGGGATTTGTTGACCATAAGAAATATGTAGAATAATGCCAGCCTTATCCTTTAAAGGAAAAAATCAATTTTACAGTATAATTTCATTGGTCTGAAATCTCAGGTTTTGAGTGAACGACAGACACTTGGTATGTAAAGATGGTCTGCAATTTTGTCACACCTTTACAAAAAAGGTGTTATCTGGTGTTAATTTACCCGTTAAAATAAGGATTATGTAGTACAAGGCACAGATCTTCACTGTTAGGACCACTAGTCTTTATACTTATCTTCCACGGCCCCTTGACTGCCAGCTGAGAATCAACTATACAGCTCTGAACATTGTCCTGAAGTGCACTAATGAGCTTGTTAACTTCAATCACTCCTTCTACATTGACATTTGGGAAAGAATTTATCCTATCCAAGAGGAATTAATCTCATTAGAGCTCCAGAGTCATATAGATTGTGCCTGCTTGGCGTAATTGATGTTCCTATTGTACAGGTCTAATTGACACAGTATGGGGTTTCAATGCAGCTGTGGGACATGTAGATGACTCTACCAGACTGTGAGAGAACCAGATGCATATCAGAGATATGTGCACTGTACATAGCAGTGGACAAATATGTGGACAGGGTACAAGGTTATTTGTATGTTCTGTTATTGAAGTATTGAAATGTATTTAATAAATGTTTGCAACATGTCATGTTAATCGATCAGACATTTGTGAGTCATTTAAAGCAATGATTTGACACTTGCATTTTTGCAGAGTTAGATGAGAAGATCGATACTCTCATGTCTGTACAATAAGTACAAGGTGACAGCCAGCAACTTAGCTTAGCATAAATATTGGAAACAGGAAAATAGCTAGCCTGGCTCTGTCCAAAGCTAACAAAATCTGCCTGCCAGCACCTCTGAAGCTCACCAATTAAAAAATTAACTTGTTATATCTTGTTTAATCCACACAGAAACCAAAGTGTAAAAACTACAAGTTGCGGTTTTATGGGTGGCTATGTGGTAGACTATTTCTTGGCTGGGAGCAGTAACTTCCTGAAGTGACAAGACTTCAGTGACAAGACTAGTGGACTAGCCAGATTGTGTTACCTTTGGACAGAGCCAAGCTAGCTGTTTCCCCCTGTTTGCAGTCTTTGTGCTAAGCTAAGCTAACTGGCTGCTGGCTGTACCTTCATGTTTACATTACAGACATGAGAGTGGTATTGACCTTCTCATCTAACTCTCGGCAAGAAAGCGAATAAATGCTTTTCCCAAAATGTCAAACTATATCTCTAATTGCTTGTGATGACCATCATGCAGCCATGTAGTTAGTATGGAAACAATCTGGTCAAAAGTCCACCCAAAACAGTGTCATTGTACCAGAAGGTAAGCCAGGAAGGTTTATGCTTGCAGGATGTCCATGGATCAGTGTGACAAGCAGATCCTTCTGTAGGGCCCTGCTCTTTGACCCCTGACCAATACTGAAGCTGCAAGACTCACACTGTGAAGGGCTCTATGGGGATATTTTACAACTTAGACCAAAGTACAAGCAGCTCTGCCATCAGAGAAGTGTTTTCTGAATGACCCGTACCTGATATCCACCCCATATGGAGAAGGGCACCCCATAATCCTGCTCCTCGCCACCTTCACACATTCCTCACAAAAAGGGATGCTGCTGTTTAATGAGTAGATGAGCTTTTACTGAATCTTTTATGAATGAAAATCAGGTTTAAACCATTTAAAAGTTACATTTATCTTCAGTGAGGGGAGTTCCCTGCTCTTTTAAGGAGGTTTCAAGTCAAGTTCTGTCCCACATTTACCCACATTTACTTATTACCTTATAAGTGACATTTTGAACTTTTCACTTCACTTGCAAATTTAAGACTAAAACCTGTTTAAGTTCAGTTAAGAGTAGATCCTAAATGACTGCAGCAAAGAAACAGAGGTGATCACACACCTTCTGAGACATGTTTTGGAGTGATTATAAAATCTATCATTAGTCATGATAGATAATATGTTAGCTGAGGCAATCTGCATAATCCTGAACGGTGTAGTTCTGCTAGTAGTTCTACTATTTGCCTTTCATTTGAACTTTTTTTTTTGCATTTATCAGGGATGGAAACAACATGACTGCTGGCATTGATTATGTTTGCAATCACTCCATTGTCTGCACTTGTCAATGTGGTACTAAATTCTCTAGTTTGGTTTTCATTTTGTTTCCATTTTAGCCAATTTTCTATAATTGCATCTCTATTTCTATTAATTATATATTAGATTGTTGTTGATTTAACATATTAATTACTACTTGAGATATTTAGGATTCTGCACAAATAAAATTAACTTATTTAAATTATATATTTAATTATATATTATTAATATTACGTATTGGTTTTGCAGATTTTTTTTTAATCAACAATACGGCATATGTAGGGTGCATCTCTTTGAGACTTTTTCTGCTCTGGGCATACATGTGATTATATTATACTGTATGATCACTTTAATGTTGCTCTTGCACTTCGCTGTAACTTGCTTAGATGTGTATTATTCTTTACACTCCCCAAATAACCTTTTTATTCCTAAATAGGATTTTTAGCGCATTCTTAAGTGAAATTTTTAGGGTGGTACTGTTGTTTTGTTTTCCATACAGATACATGCTTGTTCTTTCTATTTCAATTAATATTGTCTCTTAAATGTGCAATATTTTGAATAACAAATTACATATTTATTGGATGTAAATGTAGATGAAAAAGACAAATGATTTGAAACATGCATGTGTTTGGTTTTTATAATCCACAAAGTCAAGTCTTTAAATGAATGTACTTCCTACAAAGACAAGTTCTCCATGACATGAACAAATTACCACTCTGATAGAAGTCATGGATCATTTGCCTGTTGACAGTTTGCGTTGTGAAATATAATCTCACATACATTCATCTCAGGAATTTGGGGGTTAGGAAAAAAAAAAGAAAAACCACCCCTCTTAATTTTAGCGACGGTGGCAGCGGGTTAGCAAGTGACCCGCAGTGACCCCTGGAATACCAGACACAGGCTCAAGTGTAAATAAAGTTTTGGTATTCATTCACAGAGGTGACACCAGAACAAGGACACATTTAGTTTGGAGGTATAGCTGAGAAGTGTGTGTCCCCTGAACAGAAACAGACTTTATACCAAGTTCAACCCAAACTCTGAACAACCTCTGCTCACTGATTCAACCTCTAAACTTCAAAAGAGCCACTCTGAACCATGAAACAAGATTTGACTTGTAGTTGCTTTCTACAGTTTCAAGAATGGGACAAAGCCATCAAAATATAACAATCCTGCATAGTACAGAAAACAGATCTCCAAGATAATCAATTTTTCATTTTCCAGATGCATGTGATTCCATTTTTTTACTTGACACTGTAAAATGTTTGAGTTTCTCCTAGTGTACTACAAGTAAGACCGATAACTCCATTCAGCGTAAGTAAATGTAATTAAGGGTAATTTTATCCAGATACCCCTGACTTGCCAAAAACTACAGACATGCATGAGTAAACAGAACATCGTTTTCTAGGAAATTTGAACGTGCTCTGGAATGCAAGTTGTCAAGATAAGAGCAGAAGGAAAACAGCACATGAAATTATATTTGTTGTGTTTTAAATGTGTTTAAATCTGTTTTGTTAATATCTGAGCTGTGTTTTACTGGTTGATCTTGAATTCAATTCAGTTTTATTTATATAGCGCCACTTAACCTTATTTCTTGAAAAGCAAATGTGAAGAGAAGAAGGTTTTGTTTCATAACAAAAAACACATTTTCTGTTTCAAGACCATAAATGAATACAAAATCAAGATATCAACATAAATACATGTCAGAAAAGCAAGGTATAGAAGGGAAGGAGTCATTGTATGGACATTAGGAAAACCATGAGTAAGTTCAGTACCTACAACACTGAAATACATAAAAATCTTATTTCTAGCATGATTCTCATCAAAATCCTCAGATGTGTAAAATAATTTATGGGTATTGTTAACATTGCACACAACGGCCAAAAGGATAGGACCTTCATGGCAGTTTGGTCTGGGCCAGTATGCAAACTGATCCTATCCAGGTGGGTGCCTGGATAGAGTCTGGATAGTATGGATCATTTTAAAGGAACACTGTAATTTCATGTTTTGCATATCAAATACTCCCAGATGGGTCTGAAAGGTTTGTAGCTTGCTCCTTCACAGGGGACATCAGCTGCTTGGATCAATGGCAGCCCAGTTTCATGATGAAAAATGTCCCCATAGTGTAACTTCTCAAATCACTTCTCCAGCATAATCTCTGCTGTCTGTCTGTTTGTTTATTATGTTCCGAACACTCGACAATTTAACCGCTTTAGCCAAAATATGCAACTTCCATTCGTCACTAGCACAGTCAGCTGCTTATGTTTCTTCTTCACGATGACTAACAAATGTCGATGTGTGCAACAAAATTACACAGCTTAACATGCTAGTGACAGGAAGGCGCGTATTTTGCCGTGTTTCGGTAAAGATGCTGACGTTCTGAGCCAAAACATGCGTTTTCAATGCAGTTTTCCTTTAAAAAGTCAAACGACTACAAGACTACATTATTATTTTTACTCTCAGCCCAGTCATTTGTTAATAAGACCAGAGCTTGACTGAAAAAAAGATGGACTAGATTAACCTCATCAGCCTCAAAGCTACATTTCTTGATCCATTTATTTATTTATTTATTTTATAAATGTGCTGGCAATCTTATTTCACTACTCTGCAATGTTTATTTCATAGCTGATTTCCAGAAGTAGACATTTTCTCCCTCATGGAAGTAAATGCTTGTGTCAAAGTGCCAACTATGAACATTAAGTAGTGTAATGGACCCATCAACATGTCATCGCTTCCCTGTTGTTTTCATATGAAGAAGGCAACATTAAAACCCCATGTGCTGAATTATCCTACTGTGGTAACAGAGGAAAGCACCCTAAATGCAGTCAGAGGGAATCACCAAGCCCTTTATTATTCCTCAGTATGCACTCCCAGAAGAGAGCTTGTTAGCACTGACTTACAGTAGCGTCACTACCTTGTGTGTGTGTTTCTGTCTAATGGTGTGCGGAGGCAGATGGAACAAGCCCGAGGCAGTGCACATTAAACCTGCAGAGTCCTGCTGAGAGGAGGAGGAAAAGACCCTGAGTTATCCTAAACTCTTTGGGGAGACACATCACTGCACACACACTTAAAAACTGGCCTCACATTAAGTAAATGATGGCTCCCCTTTAGTGCCGAGGGCTTTTCCAACCTCAAACATCCAACAAAACGATCTCCTCCAAAGTGCTCCTGCTCTAATCTTTTGACATTCTGGTTGTATTTTGTCACAGAGGGATGAAACAGAAGCCCTGTGAAAGTGTTTTAGAGCATCATCCCTGCACCACAAGGCACATGACCAGAAAGTAAACATAGCCATGCTTATCTTTCACTGTGGTGCTTAATTAAATATTCTGCAAATCTTTGCTTGACAGTCCCGGTTGAATTATGGTGATGGCACAATTTCGAGTTATAGCGTTCCAACCAAAACATCGCCGTGGCTCTGCCTCATACTGCCAGAGGTTACGTATACCCTATCAGATGACACATTTAGTGTATACAAGCTTAAATATAACATTTATTCTAATCCATTCCATGCATGATGTCTGGGCTTTAAGGCGACTATTACAACTGAAATGGTAAGCAAGAAGTGACAAACTTGCTCAGTGTCAAGATGGTGAGACTGCTTTGTTTACTTTATGTTTTGAAGAAAAACTTACTGTTGCTCTGCCAACGGGGCATAATAATAAGAAATCCCACTGCTTATAGGAAATATTAAAACCAAAAGCTTCATTGTATTCTGAAAAATCAAGCTGGCATTCCATGTTACTCCAGATTACCTAATATTCAAAACAATTTTAGGGTTGGTGAATGTATAATGCATACTGAATAATAAAGTCATTGTTCTTTATAAAGATTCCTTTAAAGGTTAAGCCTTGGCGACCAACTACTTATTTGCTCCAAAAGTTAGACGTTGCAGCACGACTGACATAATAAGGCCAAATATTACGTGCAAGCTCGAATGTGTTTCAGTGTTTTAGAAACCTCAAATGTGACCTTCATGAACTACACATTGAACAGTCATGTTTACAAGCCTGCACAGCCTATGAACGCATCATAATAACATACTCAAGAGATGTAACATCAGTGAGTCCAGCTCTCTAATTTGCTTTCTTTCCAAGAGCTGAGAAGATTGGTACCAGCTGAGAAGACTGATACCAGCCATGTCTGTGCATTAAGTACGGGGCGAGAGTCAGGAGGTGGTTAGCTTAGCTTAGCATACAAACTGGGAGCAGGGAGAAACAGCTAGCTTGACTCTGTCCAATGTTCAAAAATACGCCTCTGGAGCTGTAAAGCTGGTTTTAACTATTTCTTGATGTATGACGTCTTGATGCCTGGCAACCTCACCGTGACGACAAGACAGGAAGTCACTCTGCCCACCAATAAATAGGCACAGCATGTAACTCCCTGTAAAACCACAAAATGTAACTTTTACTATTACTATTTGTGTGCAAATTAAAAAAATAACATACTATGTGTTAATTTGTGAGTGCTGGTAGGCGTATTTTAGGTAGCTGTTTCCTCCTTCTTCCAGTCTACAGTAGATGCTAAGCTAGCCTAATAGCCATCTGGCTCTAGCTCCATACTTACTTACTCTCTAATGCACAGACGTGAGAGTGGTATCGACCTTCTCATCTAACTCTCAGCAAGAAAGTGCTACAGCCTGACTTTAAGGTTTAGGGTTATAAGACGATACATGTTCATTTTAAATAAATACTGTCTACTGAGAGAATTTTACAGACATGAAATGACTCAGAAAATCAAACTGATGTACAAATAATTAACACAGGGAATAAAAGGTAAGTTAGAAAAATATGAAGTTGACCAACATCTTTTTGCACTGCCAAGACACTCTTGCACTTTCATAGTGTATATATTTAGCCTGTATACATGTTTACTTGGCTGTTTGACACTGCCTATTTCTAAACTTTCTGGGGTTTTTTTTGCAATGTATATAAGTACATTAGGAAACACGGACAAAGTCACAATCCTTGTATATGCCAGTAAACTAAATACTTTAAATGCACACATGCTTTATGCTTCTACACTCTGCAGATTATCCTCAAAGTGAAGGGATAAAATCAGCTCCACATGGGACATGAGCTCGTACATAGTCCTGCACGACCACTTTCATAGGCCTGGGAACCCCCACCACACACACGCGTGCACACACACACACACACACACACACACACACGCACACACGCACACACACACACACACACACACACACACACTGAGTTTTTCCTTCTGTCTCCTACATCTGTGTCTATGGCCCTAATTGTTTAATACCGCTCCCCTTCCAACCTCCCTGTGCAGCCGAGGCACTAATAGGCCCATCAAAAAACTGCCGGGGCCTCTGATTCTTGTTACTCTGAGCTAACCGATATAGCTCCGAGATTTCACTGGTCAGCGGATGAACTCATGCTACTCACCACTTGTGTTTATTCTACATGGTCATTGTGGCTGGATTGTGTGTACGAGTGTGTGTAGAGGATGGTAGAGTGGTTTGAAAAAAAAAAAACTTTGGTTGTGGCTTCTTCAGGGGGCTGAGGAAAAGTATGAGAAAAAAGTTTTTGGTCTGTTTGTTTCAGTCTGTCTGCCCTTAATTTAAGCATGCTGTTGAAATTGGACATCCCTTTGTTTTTTCAAATTTTTTTGCACTGCACGTAACATCCTCTTTCCTTTGTTGAGCAGGGCGAACACAAAGACTCAACGCTGGCAACACCACAAAGATTGACACTTGTGCTACCTGTACTGTTTCAGGTTTATCTACATGACACACACTAAGGGACATCCAGTGAAGAAAAGGAAGACGGTTAGGTTGGAAAAACTTGACCCTAAAGTAGTTTGATCCCCTTCATCCTCCTGATGTCCCCACAGACAAAAATGGATGGACTCCTTTTGGACTAGAAGGGAGGAAAGCTGTCATTGCCACCTCCTCTACGCTGTGTCAGACGCAGCCGTTTGAACCTGAGGTTGGAGCATAAATCTCCACTCTCAAGCCAGCCTTGACATTCTGTTCCCAGATTGTGCCTCCCCTGCTGTGGACTCTGGCCCAAAGGGGCCTGGCATCTCAGCCAGACCCATCCATCACAGGAGAACCAGGCCCCTTATACTGGGAGCAGAGGCCCCAGTAGGGAGCACCTGCCCTCGTGTTTTCACCCTTGTGGCTAAAACAACCGCCACCCCCCCGAGTGCACTTTATCCCCGCTGCTTTCCTGAGAGGTCATTTGAGGGTGTGAGACAACTTTGCATGTCCAGAGACACTGTTTTAAGGTGACATTCACACTCAGGTCTGTGGTTAAATCTATTAGGCCTCATATTACAAGCAGGTCAAAGGTTGAGATATTATTAATGTTAACAGAAGGCCACACAAGCTACAGACAAAACATGAGAATAATCAATACTGGAGACAAACTATTTGTAAGCTGAGAGTGAAAACTACAAAACAACACTTTAAAGAAAGGCTACAGTATGAAACATGGACAGATAGACAACCCCTCAGAAAACAAAAGGGAAAGCTGCAAAGCAAAGATCAATCGCCTTAAAAAGAAAAAGAATGCTACTTCTTCACTCTGAACAGCTTGTATGCAAAAGAATTGTACTCCTCCCATTTTTGGTCCATCTGTTTTATATATTGTGGCCAAAAAACATCACTGATTTGATTGGACCCAAATGTGATGCTTGAGGCTCCTTCATATATCCAAAGCCTGTTTGACCCTCCTTCTCCTGCCCTCCACCAACAAAGCTCCCTTTCCCTCTCCCACTCGTCTCGTTCGAGGGGCTCCAGGCCTGACTAAGTGTGTGTGTGTGTGTGTGTGTGTGTGTTGGGAGGATGTTTAGGAGTCTTGTCCCAGCTTATTAGGCTGCCAGCTAAGGTCTATACTGTGAGGAATACTCGACCGAAAACCTATGATTTAGGCATCAAACCACTTATAGGCTTAAAGGTGGCTCTGAAAAGTTTGTAGTCAGCTTGGATTCACAACAGTGACCCACTGACTCATATTTTCACCATAATATGCAAAAATATGCCTAAATACGCAGCTTCCATTCAACGCAAGCACAGTTTGCAGTTTGTTTGCCGCATGCAACTTCCTTTTCTAACGCTGGTGGGATGAGACAGACATAAACAGCTAACCACTGGTGTCATTTATGCAGGTATTTGGTTACAAATTAAAACATTGGACAAAATAAAACTTCAGACAATCCAGCCAATAGCTGTTGCGACATTTCCACTCAGAACCACAAATGTCAACCTCACGATGGCACTAGAGAAAGTCAGAGGATCACCAAAGTCGTTCTCTGGGTACCTTACATATCTGTACCAACTGTCATGACAATGCATCCAATATTTGTTGAGATACGTCAGTAGTATCTGGTGTAGTAAGTGGTGGACTGAACACTGCATCATATTTTTAAAGGTCATCATGTGTTTTGTATCTAAAATCTGCAAAGTAGTGACTATAGTTGTCTAATCAATGTAGTGGAGGAAAAAGTACAATATTTACATCTGAAATGTAGTGCTGTATTATTATAAATAGCATAAAATGGAAACACTCAAATAAAGTACAAGTATCTTAAAATTGTACAATACTTGAGTAAATGTACTTAAATACTTTCCACTACTTGTTGTCGTTCACTATAGTTTATACTTTGTTGTATAGTTTAAGTTTGTTGTTACATGTTTTTGTTACCATCCCCGCTCTGCTCCCACATCATGTCTGGATTAATTTCCATGAGGACCAGGCACAGCAGCGCACTCTGGCATACATCGTCCCACACACTTCTCAAACATCTGAAAATAAGATAGAAAGGATGTTCCACATGGTTCTGATAAAAACAGAGGTAAGCTATGGCCAGCGCAGTTCACTCGTTCCCGTTCTGTGATTAATTCTTTATGTAAAGTGCATTGTTATTCCTTTGTTAAGATTATAAATGGCTGTGGGAAAAATGGCTGTATTATAAATAAATGCTACAATTGGTCCCCATTATTAATAAATCATAATGGTTAAGATTTCTGTCTTCTGATGTCAAATGTGCCCCCTTTTTGTTTTGGGAAAAAAAAGGTGGAAGCGAGAAAAGACGGAAAAACATTTGGATTGTTTCCAGCTTGCAAATGAAGCATAACGCATGCTCTCAGTGTGACAATGTTTATACAATCTTTCAGTAACACAGCTCAAATGAACTTACAGATTTATGGAAAAATATCAAGACTCTGATGTTGATTGTATGGGGTCAAAGGGCCCAGTGGTAATTTATGATACTGAAGATGATTTATGTTTTTGCCATAATCCTGCTGATAGACTCTAAACAGATTGTGGCTCTCCTGTAAACTAAAATAATATCTTCTTTCAGTGAAGGTTTCATCAGCACAGATGTAATTCTCCAGGAACCACTTACTCCACACTGATAAACAAAACTGTATAAATTGTATAAATCAAAAGTGGATGATCTCATTAAAGTTTGCATTGGATTTAATCTCTAAAAGTTGTAACGTGGTCTGCGTTTAACTGCAGGTCCAACAATTCATTCTCACCACTTGCGTCAAAAGTTAATCAAATTCCCCACTCAATAAGTTTCTTTTATAATCACAAATATCAAAATACCGATGTCCTTGAAGACTACAAGTTTTGGGGTAGGTGTGGAGTTAGAAAGAAGTGAGGTCACCAGACCTTTTGTAGCTCAGTCCTCATCTCTGCTTGAGGCTAGCAGCTCGAGGCTACATTAGCTGCTAGCACCCAAATATCCAACCAAACTGTCAATGGTTGGTTTGCATTGTGGGTAATGTAGGGATAAATGTGGGGAATAAAAAAAGACGATATTTCCGGTTCTGAGGCATCGATTTTGAGCCTTTTTTAAAAATTTTTTATAAAACTGTCCGTCCTGAGTCTAACAATGTTATGGAAGAGCAATGCTAAATCAGTGGCATACTCTTAACTTTTCATCTAGCGCCATTCATTTAATTTGTTAAATATGTTAGTTTATGACCAAATAAGTAAATGACATTTCCATCTGAATCAACTGTACTTTGTGTTTAGTGCTAATTGGTAAATGGTAGCATGCTAACATGCTAAAGTGAGATGATGAACGTGGTAAAGATTATGCCTGCCAAACATCAGCATGTTAGCGTTGTCATTGTGAGCATGTTAGCTTGCTGATGTTAGCATTTAGCTCAAAGTAAAGGTCTCAGAGCTGCTAGCGTGGCTGTAGACTCTTGTCTTCAGCAAAAGCTGGTTTTCATTTAACAAAAGAAGTAAAAGTTCTCAAATATTAAATGTTGTCTAAGCACGAAGTCACAGAAGGACTTTATATCATAAAATATAGTCTAAAATCGGCAAATTGTCTAATGAAATCAGGAACTGTCTGATCAAAGAAGAAGTGCACAAGATTATGAATCTGCCCAGACATTTGATGCTTTTGGTACTTGACAGTTTCGATACTTGGTGTCGCAGTGATACATCTTGGTTGGTACCAAAAGCATAATTAGGTTCAATACCCAGCCCTCTTCAGGCCTGCAGAGCATTGTCAAAGTTAAATACTAGAAAGGGGAGAGGCATATTGTCCTGTTTGCAAAAAAGTTGAGACTTTGATGGGAGGCAAAGTGATCTGAGGAATTTGTGCAATTGAATAGAAAATACGTGCATTTTTTTAAAACTTAAACTAAGTACAGTATATAAAAAAAATATTCACGATTACAATGGCTTTTGAAGACAGAACGCTGGTTGCTCACACAGTAGAATGAGCTGCTTCTGCTGTTTTCATTTTCCAAGTTCAGTCTATAATCTGTACCATATTTCATGTAAGAGAACTTCAGAAGAGTTTCTAGATGCTCTTGTTATAGCTTTACTTACAACAGGTGGAATTTGTAATGAAAATCTCATGCTACAAACCTCCATTACATACACAAGGTTTTTTTTTTACTGTTAGTAAGGTAAAAGTCTAACATCCTGCTGTACCTCTGGCACCGTACATAACAAACCAGGATCAGACTGCTGCAATTACGTTTAATTAGATTTTGCATTTGTCAATG
This sequence comes from Maccullochella peelii, assembly GCA_002120245.1. NCBI lineage: Eukaryota > Metazoa > Chordata > Actinopteri > Centrarchiformes > Percichthyidae > Maccullochella > Maccullochella peelii. The sequence continues at coordinate 57,335 of LKNJ01002281.1, forward strand.
TTAAAATATAAACACAAAAATATGTCTACTATGTTCTTTATATCATCTTCTAGTCCATCAAATCATATGAGCCAAGAGGAAATTTTAGCAATCCATCAAAACCTTTAACACTGAATATGAAAACAGTTTCAAAACAATTTATTATAAAATCAGCTGTCACCCCGACTGCACTTTCCCGCTCAACAACCGCTTCTCCGCCAAGTGAATGTAACGTAAATTCCTTCAGTGCATCATACAGCCTCAAGTCCCCTGAGAAACAAGCCAGAAACCACAATGCAGAACTTGTGTAGAGGCCAGTACATATCTCAATAGAATGCAAATAGAGGTAAATATAAGATCCAAGCCAGGATGAGAACACAGCTGTGTTTTATTTGTTACAATACCTCCTCTTCCAAGTGACTATCAGACTGGACTATCAGATGCTTCCTGCTCTGCAGGAAAAGACGGCTCGGGGGGAACGTTAGCTCACCCTTGACCAGATTTGACAAGTGATGATCTAATACAAATGACTATGCATTATTGTGGAGCTAAGAGATCTTTATTTGCCTTCATTTGACTGTGCCTTTTTGACACTGTTCTGTTCACCAGTATCATTTGCTCAAGTGATACTCATGTATTTGGGATCAAGGCTTGATAACCAACTGAACAAAGTGCGCAACTGCCCTGGGGCCCAAGGCCCTCATGGGCACCAAAAGCCCCAGGTTCACTGTGTTTAACAAGAAACAGAAGTCTCGCTGTGAAATTTCGCGAGAGGTGAGTTGTTGCAGGGAGACGACAGGGTTTCTGGTTAAACAAAAGGGATCTTACTCTTTAACAAAGAGTATCTATCTCTGTAGAATTCCTTTACATAACGTTGTCAGACACTTAGAATAACAGTCTGAGCCTGTCAGTGGCAAAAACAAGCACTTTTAGTGGACGGGTGCAGTTGCCCACAAGGACAACATTGCAGCCATTGCAGCCCATTCGCGGATGCCGGCTGAGGCGATCTACTGGACCAACTCCCAAACTTTTTGTACCTATTAGTTATTTAGACCCCAAAATTTGTAAAAATAGGTCTCAGGTTTAAAAATACCAGAATTACCCATTAAATACATGTAAATCAAAGTCTAGTTTTATGACATTCATTTTTTTCATTATTGTGCGAACATGTTGCATATTCCTATATTCATTTGTTTAATTTATTAATTAGTGTTTAAAAGAAGTTATCAAGCACCAAACGTGGTAGTTTTCCAGCATACCATACACAGTGCACATAAAGTGGGAAGAACAGGGGGTTAATGAGGACCAAGCAGCTCATTTTTGACCAAGGGTTATGCTGGGGATTGCAGTCAGTTTCCACATGTCTGCCGTATTAAACTCCAGTTGTGGGGACTGTTGAGCTGTGTGCAGAGACACAGAAGCTTGTTTGGCCAGATCACCTGATATGGCGAGAGATCTCTTCCATCACCGTGATCCCGAGGCCAAGGACCCGCTGAAATCACAAATACAGAGGAGTGCAGTGCTTGTCAAACCCACTGAGGTGCAGAGGAGAGACTGAACTGAGTCAATAAATAATTATGCACCTATCAGTGACTATGTGCAGGGCACACTTGGCCGGTATGGTTCAGGGCCCGACTGTTTATCTTTCATGAAACTATCTGATAGAGACTTTAGCTCCTCAGCTCATATGTTCCCTGAGGGCAGCACATTTGGATTAACAGCAGACCAAGTGGAGCCATCTTGAATCACTTTGGATTTCTTTACTTTTCTTATAGGAGCAAAATTCTTAGATGTTCAGATCACTGTTCACAAGCAGCAAAAATAAAATGTCTCTTCAGAGACTCTTCAGCTTTTTTAATAATAATAATTTAAATTGCACTGATACTGGATGAAAGCAATGGAGAGAACAAATACTGCATGTAACAGTTTATGTTAAAATGATACATGAATACAGGGGAATATATAATAGAGTGTCAAATTAATAAAAAATTAATATGACTACACATTCAAATTTCACTCAAGCATGATGATAGTCTCAATGAAGCCTTGAGACAAGCAGGTAAAAGCAGAGTTCATATTCGATAGTGTTGTTCTCTACCACATAAAATGTTTTTATAACTTTAAAGCTAAGTTCAAGAGGTTAAGATCATGCTTTTAACTATGGAATTTCCTTTTTTTTTTAATGTGGGATACAGTATGAACTGATTGAAACTCTTTCACTGTTTCATTTTGGATACTTCTTGAGAAAAAACACAGAAAAATACTGAGGGTATCATATGTTTTAAAGAGAGGCACTTCAGTTCAATAATAAATCCTGTCTTTGGATATAACATTAACACAATCAGTACCACAACATCACACCTTTTGAATGCTGAACCCAAGAAAATACACAAGAAAGTTCCTTTATTGCAAATTTGTTTGCAAATTCATCAATATTTAAACTTATACAATTCTCTGGAAATTGTACATAAAGTGCTGTTTATTAAGAGGGTGTCCATAGTCTACAGTCAGCACACACGAAAACAATCATGAAAGGAAAGATGATTTCTGTTCATGAGAAAAAGTAAAACAGCCAGAACCTGGAACTGGTTTATGAAAATCTGCCGCCATGCCAACCGGTGACAGCAGGACAATATAATCCAATTTCTTGAATGCCTACAATATTAATGTCAGTCAAGAATCCATCATATTTTTTTTGTTTTGGATGATGTCTGCATAAGCCTCGATGCTTATCTAGCTTTGAAAGACTGAACAATATAATACTGAAATTAAGAGCTGTCCTAGATTGAAGGAATAAAATAAGTTCTGTTCGTCATGGGATTTTGTTGGCAGAATATATTAAAGAAGAGGGAGGCAAAAATAGGTCTGTATTCAAAACACTGTTTTTTATGATTCCAGGAAGACAGACTTAACCACAGAACAATGTTGCCTTTCTTCGGTTATTAAAGTTAAACCAACCTTAAAAAAGTTTCCATTTAGAAGCTGCAACCAAATGCAATAAGAAAGTGTTTCATTTTCTGCACATATAAACATGTTCACAATAAAACATTCAATAATTAATTGCTGACTCGAACATCTGCTCTTATTCAAAGTGCTGCATTATAAGAATATAATGCCAGACTGAGTTCAGGCTTTTCCAGATATTAGTTTTATTACAGAAGTGAGTTATGAAATCAACCGCAATCTAAGTAATTAACTGACTATATTATATTCAAATGACAACTTTCTCTGGTATCGCCCCTTTGAGACTAAACTCATGACGCCCATGAGTCTAAAACTCATGGGGGTCAAAAAATTGGTACAACAATGGAAGTCCAGGACTTTTTTGTTCTATCTCCGAAAAAGTTTGATATGTTGTATTTAAGGAGTATATTAGAATGTTCTCAATAAACCAAAATCAAAACTAAACTGTCCCTTAAAAATACTAAGGGAAAAACCTTCAGATGGTGAATGGAAGATTGAATTGAATGTCACAGATAAAATTGGTCAAAGTTTGTGTCTACACCTGGATTTCTGCCTCCAATAAGCTCGCAGTGAGGGGCCCTGAGTCAAATCTGATACCCCCCACCCCGGTCTCAGAGACAACTGGTGAGGCACTGGGGGTCCTAATGGTGAGAGAAGACAGCGATGGGGAGAAAGAGGGCGTCATGGCTGAAGGGGTAAGTCCTGTGTTCCTCGCTAACGGAGAATACACATATTTGGGATAAGAGGGCCTCCTGCTCAGGCTTGGCAAACGCCCCGGCTTTCGTGGAGGTACAGTTCTAATGCCAGACTGAGCCACTCCCGTTATAAGAGGTGGTGGGTACATGAGACAGCTTGCCTCTGCTGCTAAGTCCTCACGGCCGCCTTGAAGCTCCTCATCAGGGAGCATCCCAATATCGGTGAAGACGGAGGCTAGAGTCTGGAAGCGTGGCTCCCAGTCCAAAATGTAGTCCCAGCTGTAGCTGCCCTGCAGCTGCTCCTCTAGACACACCAGTGAAGAGAGAGAATCTGCAGAGACGTGGGCTTCCGAGAGTGGAGCGTACCCATTTGTCCTCATGCTCTCCTCCAAATCTCTCACTCTAAGTATTACAGGAAGTAGTCCCTCACCTCCTCCCTCCTCTTTGAAGTGGTGGAGGCTTTCTGTGCTGGCCATCCCTGAGACTAAACATTTATTGATAGACAAAATGTGTTCCGGCCCTACATTGATAGAGTGGCAGGAGATGTTGTCCCCAGGTAAAGCAGAGTCTGGGATTTCTGTGGTCTGGTTGCCTTGAACAGATTTGTCTCTTTTATGGCAGGGGTACTCATTAATCCACTTTATCTCCTGGTCCTCAGCAGTCTCACTTTCTGCTGATCCATGGCCGCTCGAGTCTGACTGATTGTATGGGTTTGATATGTCCCTCTTGGTCACCATGATGCCGGGCCGTTTCATCTCCTGCAGAGAGATGGCACTTTGCTTTTGTCTATTGGATCTACCGAATGAGCCTGTGCTGTGGTTTATGTTTGTGGCAATGGCAGCAGCCTTTTTGATTGCCGCTTCTTTGATCTTGTACCTGAGAACCAAGCCCACAAAAATGAGGAGGACAAGGAGGAACATGATTAGTGAGACACTCAAACTGAGCATATGTGCATCAAGAGGCACCCCGGTCAGTGCCTCTGCTGAGCTGGAGATATTGATGAAAACTAGGCAGGTGGTGGTTTTGGAGGCCAGTCTGGGACTACCTGCAGAGACTACCAGCTTCACCATGTCCTCAGGGGCATGGCTGCCTGTTCTGCGATATACAGGACCTGATACAAAAATGGCACCAATTGTTTTGTTTATTGAGAAAAAGGGCGATGACTTCACAAATGAGTACTCCACCAGCCCATCCACCCCTCCATCATGGTCCATCGCCATAACATAACCAACTGTCTCTCCAGGTTTGGCATTTTCTGGCAGGAGGAAATGGTACTGCTTTTGGGTGAAGATGGGACTGAACTCATCCACTCCCTTGATGGTCACCTGCACTCTCACTGTAGCGGCTTTGTCGCCTTTGTCCCTGGCCTCCACTACAAAGCAGTACTCACTCTCGCGTTCGTAATCAAATATATGTCTGGTGTGAATGTCGCCTGTTAGGGGGTCGATGGCAAAGGCCTCCCTCTTCTCAGGGCTGCCACTGCCATAGTCCATGAAGCAGGAGGACAAAATAGAATAGGTGAGCTTGCCGTAGAGGCCCAAGTCATTGTCAACAGCATGGACAGAACAGGTGTGGGTAAATGCTGGGAGGTTCTCCAGCACAGAACAGTTAACAGTAGGGAACATGAAGTATGGTGTGTTGTCATTTTCATCCAACACTGTGATGAAGACCACTGTAAAAGCCACTTTACGTTCTTCAGATGATTCACCGCCATCAGATGCTCGGATGGTGAGGGTGTATTTTGAGTCTTCCTCATAGTTAAGTGAGTGGTTGACCACCAGAAGGCCAGACTGAGAGTCGAGCTTGAGGTGACCTTTGCTGTTCCCCGAGATAATGTCATACCGCAACAGGCCGTTGGTTCCCAGGTCAGGATCCTGAGCACTGACCTGGACCAGCCTGCTACCTACATGGCTGTTTTCACTCACCTGTGCATGGTATTCTGTGCTGGAAAAGACGGGGCTATTATCATTGCAGTCTGTCACAGTCACCATAACAACAGCAGAGCTGTTCAGTGAAGGCGTTCCTCGATCAGACACACTCACTGTTAATGCATAGCTCTCTGTTGTCTCACGGTCTAAAGGGTTACACAGAACGAGTTTTCCTACATTTGTCATCTGATTCTCAACCTGAACCATTTTTACTTCCAGACAGAATCGCTTCTCCTCATTTCCCCTGATGATGGCATAGTCCAAATGGGTATTTTCAGGGCTCCAGTCTTGGTCCTCTGCAGACAGCATGAGTAGGGTGGTGTCTGTGGGCGTGTCCTCTGGGACAGTGAGCGTGTAGATGTCCTGGTGGAACAAAGGTGCATGGTCGTTGGTGTCCAGAATCAGCACATCTATGGAGGTAACAGTAGACTGCACAGGATCACCTTCGTCTCTGGCCTCAACCAAAAGATGGATCAGGTTGCTGTTTGTGATGGCCTTCAAGGGCTTATTGGTGAAAACAGACCCTACAAGACAAAATATGTGTTCGTGAGTGAATTAGTTGTTTTTTTTAAAGTCGCACTAATCAACATTTTTTATATTAACAATGGATCCAATGACTGTGCAATGTGAAAGGAGTGGCTCATAGTGACGAACCCACAGACAACTACCTCCAAACTCCCCACAGTTCTAAAGAGAAAGATATTTTTCTCAGGAGTTGGTATAAAGTAAAACAAAGCTTAAGGGTTAGTCAGGTGATCAGAAACATGACTCCAAATGAATGCTGATGTTGATCTGTGTCTGCTGGATGTGTAAATAGGCAACTGTTTGCTAACACATTTGCCATAAAAACTTAAAAAGGAGATAATATATCAGATTACAGTGGCCAAAAAGATCAATTACTAAAATTTGTTTCACTTCAAAACATTATATTGCAGTCAGTCAGTCAGTCAGTCAGTCAATCAGACATGTTGATTTTATCTTACAATGAAACTGCAATGCAAAATTATGAAACTCTTTTCAATTGATTTGACAGATGGTTTAACAAAAACACAGACTGTTCCTGGTTTTGTTTCTCTTCAGAATAAGAACTGTAAATGTTATAAATGTCTGTTTGTACGACAATTTATTGAGAGTTAAATCAAAATTGCCCTTGTCATTAGACACCGCAATGCAACATCATTTCCTGTGTGGCTATTCTTTAATGAATTCCATATGCAAACTGAGAGCAAATGTTCTTCTTGGATGACTACAAAGTGTTTGTCCATCCAATTTATTATTCCACTTCACTGCCACTTAAACTTTTCTACATGATGACTTTATTCATTCTAAGGCTCTACTCTAAAGCGGCACGATTCATTGTTTGTAAAAAAAAAAAAAGAAAAAATTTAAAAAGGCATGGAATAACTAAGAGGCACCACACTGCAAAAAGCACCGTATTACATTTTTGGATTCTTTTTAGAGAGCTTTAGTCAACACTGATGCAAATTTCACTTTCCATTAGTGCTCCTCGCCGCAAAACAGGGCAAATACATTTCTCTGATATTAAACTTTGGAGTTCAAGCATGATAGAAGCCCATAAATCACATTTGAGTGGAAAAGACTGGGCACAACTGAGGAGTTGTGGTTTCCTTTCAGCTCTGCAGGATTTATCTTGTTTCTTGGGTTTAAAGGGAGATAATATGATAGGCACATCTCATCTGAAGCACTTTATCTCAATGACTTCTAATTGCCTTCTCTGCTGCTTCTCTTCCCCTTTGTCCATGGAACCCAATTGCACATCCAAGACTACAAAAACATAAACACTGGAGAAATATACTGCTACTGTCCAAATGACATCTCTCAGTAACCTCTGATACTGTGTGCTGAGCTTCTCATAATCAGGCAAAGACTTTCTCTATGCCCTTTTCTTTGGCGTGTGCCCCTTTAACTATGCCAGAAAAACAGATTTTAATGGAGGGAATAAGAGGGATGAATATGAAAATCAGACCACCAGACAGTCATAAGTCATGGAACTTGTAAAGCTTGAGGTAATGTCTTTTACAGGAGAACTTGATTGAATTTTGGATCAGTGTTTTATCCTTCTGGTGACTTCTTAACCTCTAATTTATCTCTATATATACACAGTAAACACACACAGTGACGGTTTGGTGTCAATGAGACATTTATATCACAGCTGTTGCAGGATGTCTTTTCCATCAGTTAAGCTGTTCTTACCATTGTCTGGCTTGATGTAAAAGCCTTGTAAAGGAGATGAAAGCAGTCTGTAGGTGATCTTGCCATTGAGTCCAGAGTCTCTGTCGGTAGCGGATACAGATAAGACTAACGTGTCTGCTGAAACCAACTCTGACAACTCCACCTTGAAGAGAGAACAAACAATGACCCACATCTGCAGCAAGATCATGATATAGGTATACTTTATATCCAGTCAGATACCACTTTCTAATAAGGCATACATCATAAAAGGTTTATAATTGTAACAAAGGCTTGACTACTGGTTAATAAATTAAAGTAGGTAAACTGAGGAAAAGAGCTGCAGAGTATCTCAGTACCTCAGAGTGGGTTTGAATAAACGTGAGTATTTATGCGGCAAGAGGAGCCTAATGAAAGATGCTATTGATACCCATCATGGTAAATGGAGGATCCATTGATTGACCCATTCTAGAGGCTAAAAGTCAGGATATCTCAACCTGCCCTGCTTCAATTTTGAATCTCATGTGACTTCCCCAACTTTATGGAAGTGACAGACCAAATCACTGGAGTACCTCTTTAATGACTTTGTCACTTTCTAATAAGCCATCCAGTCTGTAAGTTAGTGGGAATGCTGATTCAGCATTCACACTATTGTTATCCTGTTCTTTATTTTTCTTATTCTACTTCCGTACGTTTTTCGGTCGCCTACTCCTTCAGCATACTTTCAGCTACAGAAACCATTCAACTATCAAAATGTTCAGCTCTTTAAGGACATGTGTGCTATGACTTTTCTTCTTTATAACTTTTATACTTTTTAAAATATTAAGCTTTTTTCAAATAAATTTTACAATGTAAGTCAATGGAGAACCCTCTTCAACTTGCTCTACTTTGAAATGCTACTGCTTCCGCATACTTTCAGCTACAGACTCCATTTAAACTTTAAACAGGTCACAAGATGTTCAGCTATTAAGCTATGATT
>LKNJ01002282.1:0-15535 GCA_002120245.1 Maccullochella peelii
TTTCATTAGTGAATGAACCTGTGTGCCCTTTATTGGGTTAGTGAATGTGTGAATTTGTGAAATTGTGAATATTTCCCAGGGTGGAAGTCCTGGGATGGTGTAGTCAGGCTATATCCTTAAATCTTAGAATATAAGGTCCTGCTCCCGCCACATGTGTAAGGTGCATATTTAAACCCTGATGGTGAATTGAGTCCAAATATGTGCACATGATAAAGTGCACGTGCGTGTGATTAAGCCTATGGGCCATGGCATCAAAATCTCACTCCAGCCAGGTACCCAAAGTTGGCAACCCTGCCTAATGGCAGCTACAGTTAGCAGCAGTTAGTGGTTGATTTCTTTAGCAACTACAAGTAGCTAAAGCTATATCCATCAGGAAACTCGTAAATCACAGAGTTGAGGCAAAGCAGCCGGACATCAGAGGGAAAATATTTTCTCCGTAAATTATGACCCAGTTTCACCAAAATTTAGAAAGTTATACAGTTGTGTTTTTGTACAAGTTATACACTTATGTTTTTGTAGAGTAATATGTGAGGCCTGGCCTCCAGAAACACTCCGCTCCGGCAACCTAATGCTTCTTCTTCTCTTGGTCTGTTAAACAGTAAATTCATCAAATTCAGGTTAAAAACAACAACGCAACAACAGGCTGAGGTTGAATGATCTGTATCTGCCAGACCCAGCGGCTACAGCCACGAGTGTTTTATGAATAGCCCTGGATCTCAAAAAAGAAATTCGGACTGGCCGGGGCTGAACGTCACCTTCCTAGCTGATGCTTCAGCTCAGGAGGTAGAGCACATGTCCAGATGTTCTGTTTTGAACGTCTTGTCGGGCTCAAACAGTAACAACACTATGCCAAAATGAGTGTAGCTAGTAGGACATTTGTTTATGACTGTTTTTTTAATACCTTTTGTATGTTTTGAGGTATAAACAAACGTCCCACTAGTGACCGTACTGCCCCTAGATTTTAGAACCAGTGCTTTGCTAAGCAAACCCTTACTACATCTGTGATATCTGCTGCATTCTGACATTTTTGCTGGAGAACGTGGCTAAGCAAGAAGGTGAAAACACCTGATATTGTTTCAATTCAGTCATGGTGTCAGGGTGTGTGCGCTCTGCGCTCTTTAACATCTGGGCTACATACTGCTCAAGTTGCCCACCTATTATTTCTACCAGCCCACCCTAATATAGCAGGCTCTGGATGTCACTCCCACCCACGATCTCTATATCTACCCTTTATGAACCAAAATCCAGCTCCACTCAATTAAGTCTGGGGACCAGCTTTGCCTTTTGAACTGTCGTCTTGAAGTGTTTCTGCTAGCTGCACTGTTCTCAAGCTGCGGGGGGAACCTATTTGCCTCTGCTAATCCTCTTTTCCTGCCTTCTTTCTCCTTTTCTCTCTGCCTGTCTGTGTGTTTTCCTTTCCTCCTTATTTTCCTCCTCTTATTTCTTCTCTCTTTATCAGTTCCTGCCCTGTTGAACATAAGCTCTTATGTGAGTGACACCTTTGCCAAAATCAGCTGGACTGCCAGAGAAGAGCAGCAAGACTCGCAGCTTTATGTGGCTTATATGAATAACCGTAAGCTACTTTTCCTGTCCCCACCTTGCTAAACATTGATAGGAATTTTAGGTGGCATCATGTTTAGGTGCAACTGGGAAGGTTTTTTATAAACATCTAAAAATATATTATAAGCCTAACGTCTGCATGGCTACTTCCATATGTATTAAGATGTGTTTAAAGTTATATATAGTACAACACATACATTTAATGACTTGAGAACTAGTTATTACTTGGCTATAGCTCATCCTATCTTCTTTTTCGATAGCATGAATGCTAATACAGACTTGCTGCTTGTAGGTGATGGTAACTGGCGGATTTCAGAGGCTGTAAACACTTCTCAAAGTTTCCACATAATTGATGGGCTCAAACCTGGGGCAGTGTATACCGTACGCCTCATGGCCAAGAGGCTGCTCGATAATGCTAGCGTTTTCGAAGACGTTATCCAGACTCGAGTAACAGGTGAGAAGAGAGAAAAAAGTCAGTAGAGTTTAGTGATTTGATTTCTGACCTGCCATAACAATTCAAGCACATCATTGACAAATTGATATTGACTGTGAATGTGAGTTTATTTATTTTTCTTGGATCTCTGTGCATTTGTTTTGTCTTGTTCCTACCTAATATTCTTTCAGAAGAGACAGAGTGTTACAGCTGAAGGGAATGTGAGTCAGATACGATATGAGAACATCCTCTCAAACTAGAATCCATCATGTTTTTCTGTTTTCAGTCAAAGATAAAATTGTATTTGGATTGCTTGAGGGGACTGTCACACTAAAGTCGATCTCTGAGCTCTGCGTCTCTTTGCTGTTTTTGTTCTCAGGCGCGGAAGGTCAGCGGAGTGACTTTTCGACCCAGGGCTGGTTCATTGGGACCATGTGTGCTGTGGCGCTGCTCACCCTTGTTGCGCTCATGGCCTGCTTTGTACGGAAAAACAAAGGTGGCAAGTATGCAGGTACGCCACCGCCGCCCCAGCGACAAGACATGTTCTCCATGGAAAAAGGTCAGTTAGTCTTTGACCAAGGTTGGGTCCCCTTGTCGTTTGGCATTTTGCATGCATGTTGGACACCTCTGCATGCTTACCCTGCCAATATCATTAACCCCAAATGAACTGTCCACGAGATGCTTGCAGCTAGCTGTAGGTTTACCTCGTGAAACAATTTGTGTGGCACCGTTAGTTCTGCTTGGTACCTCTGATTAAATATCTTGTCAAGCCAGACAAGTGAGAACCAGCTGGCTTTGTTCCCCACCAACCCACCCCTCACCTGTGCAGACTTTCCTTCCCCTGCGCCTTTGTGCTGTCTTGTGATGCTGTGACGCCATCTGCTCCACACTGTGAAGCTGACTACTGCTTGATCGCTTCAGTTTTAATGCCCTTTTTTAATCGCTTTTAGTTTTTTAGTTTTTAATTTGTAATGAGTATGGAATAGCATTGTTTGGCGTATTGTTTTATCTAGTACTTGAGAAGACATTTAACATGGAGGATCCAACAACAGCCGAGAGCAAGAGGGCCCAACAATGTGAACTCTGCGACATGTTTTGTTATCTGCACCATGTGCGATAAAATAAACAAACTGCAGGAGAAGCTGATTGATTTGCACATGAAATTCCGTCAAATGACAGAGATAAACGCTGTTTTAAAAGTATCGAAACTTCAGGACACTTTCAACTCCACGGTTTTAATGGGATCAGCTGCTATGGGAGCACAAAACTTGGCGCTCCTTGCTTCCACTCTCCTGATTCAAGAGCCAAGTGCACAAACACTGGCCGAGTAGCACTTTCCACCACTGGGCTCCTGCTCCACACCATGCCTAAGGGAACATCAGTGGAAACAGGTGGGTGAAAGAGGCGGAGCTGAGGCTGGAAAACCGTTTTGCGGTGCTTAGCCTGAACTCGTCTCCAGACCGCCATCCCTCCGCTGCACCCACCCCTCCACCATCACTTGCTTCCACTGTCGTGATCGCCGATTCCATTGTTCAGGGGCTCAAATTCATGGCTAAAGGACTGCATGTGACATATTTAAGGTCACTTTTATTGATAATTTCGATCTTGTCTGGGGCCGCCGTGCGTTCTTTAAGTGTGATGGATTGCACCCCAACCACAAGGGCTCTCAGGTGTTCGCCTATAACGGTATGGTATTTTACCATGACTACCTTCCCCTACCACCCCTGTTTATTTTATAATACCCATCATCTTAACTCGACACAACACTACCAACAGAGCTATAAAGGGGTTAAATGTACATAACTGGGTTACAGTTCCCATAAACAGGAACTTTCGGCTCTTTTTAATATAAGGGCGTTAACAAACAAATCTTTTCTTATCAACGACCTCATCAATGATCACAATCTGGACTGTCTTTTTCTTACTGAGACCTGACTGGGCACAGATGCACCTGCCACACTGACTGAGGCCTGTCCACCCAGCTACTAGCCACTAGCTAGCTCTGTACAGAGTGATGTCAAGTTGGAACGTTTTGACCTGGTTGATGCTGAAACTCTCAGGAAAATAGTAACAGAACTGAAGCCCTCCACATGTTCCCTTGACCCAATTCCAACTTCCCTTTTTTAAAACTATTTTTAATTCTGTATCTGAAGAAATCCTTGCCATAGTAAACCATTCCCTGCAGCTTGGAGTCTTCCCCACTGATTTTAAAACAGCTTTAGTAAATCTTTCTTTTAAAGAAAGGGAACCTGGATATTTTAGTACCCAGCAATTTTAGACCAACTTCAAATCTCCCATTTTTAAGCAAAATGTTAGAGAAACTAGTTTTTAATCACCTAAGTACCTTTTTTAAACTCAAACAATAAATTAGAAATGTTTCAATCAGCACATCACAGCACAGAGACAGTCCTGCTAAAAGTAGTAAACGATATCAGAACAAATCTTGACATCAACAAGCCTTCAGTTCTGGTGCTACTTGACCTGAGTGCTACCCTTGATACTGTGGACCACCAGATTCATTTAGACAGATTAAGTGAGCATGTCGGCCTTTCTGGAATAGCTTTTAACTGGTTTACCTCATACCTTTTGTGGAAGAAAATCTTTTGTATCTATAGATGACCACTCCTCATAGTGTTTCTATGAGGTTACCTGTGGGGTACCACAAGGATCAATTTTAGGACCGTTACTTTTTAATTTGTACATTTTACCCCTGGGAAGTGTCATCAAGAGGCACAGCATCTCTTTCCACAGCTATTCTGATGACACTCAGCTTTATGTGGCCGTGTCTCCTGATGACACCGGGCCGATTGACTCACTTTTTAACTGTATTTTAGATATAAAGGCCTGGATGTCACAGAACTTTCTATAGCTCAAACAGGATTAAACCGAAGTACTGATCATTGGTTCAAGGGCTCAGAGAGAGAAACTGGCCTCCAAGCTAAATACACTAGGACTAAACCCAAGCCAAGAGCAAGAAATCTAGGAGATTTCAGATTTTAACTTCAAGGCTCATGAGGATTTTTTCATTTGAAGAACATTTCCAAAGTGAGGCCATTTCTCTCTCTGAACAACACAGAGAGACTGATGCGCGCTTTTATAACTAGCAGGTTAGACTACTGTAATGCTCTCCTTTCTGGTCTACCCAAGAATACAATCAATCAGCTACAATTAATTCAGAACTCTGCTGCACAAGGGCTGACTAAGACCAAAAGGAGAGCACATATTACACCTATTTCAAAGTCTTTACACTGGTTACTTATTAGTTTTCGTATTGATTAAATTCTCTTATTAGTTTATAAGGCAGTACATGACCTGGCACCAGACTACCTCTCAGAAATGCTTCTGGTTTATGAACCGGGAAGGCCCCTCAGATCTACCGGTTCTTCTCTTTTAGCTGTTCCACAAAGCAGAACAAAAACATTTGGTGATGCCGCTTTCAGCCGTTACGCTCCAAGGCGCTGGAACAGCCTTCAAGAGGATCTGAGAGGAGCTGAAAATATTGAGATTTTTAAACGTAAGCTAAAAACCCATCTCTTTAGCCTGGCTTTTATGTAGCGTTTTATAATTTTATGGTTTTATTTCTTATGCTCATTTTACTTACTATCATCATTATTATTTATGTTATTTTATTTTATTTTGTTAACATTTTACTGTTTTATTATTATATATTTATTTTGTGTAGTATTTCATGATTTTATTTTTTTTAGGCTATTTTTATTGCTTGTATTATTCTTTTAATGCTTTTTTTGGTTGTTTTGGTGTGCATTAGTCAAGTCCATTTTTAACATCCTACGTTTTGTCAATCGCTTGTAAAGCACTTATCAGTTGCATTTGCTATGTTTGAAAGGTGCTATATAAATACATTTTAACTGATTGATTGATTTATTGATTGTATCAGAGCCAAATTCAGTCTACAAATGGTACCTACCTGCAAAGTTTCTCCTTACTCAGTTTCTTTCCTCTCAACCCACTTTCCCGTTGTCTCCTCACCATTCCACTGCTTTGCCTGCAGTAGCTTTTGACATGAAGCACTGAATATTTCATCAGCTCCTTTGGATTCCTTCTTTGCCCATCCAGCTTTTTTTATGAAACCCCTCTTTTGTCTCTCTCGAAAAGCAACTGGTATTTTTTAAAGCATATTTACACAAAGAGCCGATGTGTAGCACTTTGTGCAGACATTCAGAAGAGAGGCTTTCAGTGTACATACTTAGATATAATGTTTACACAGTCATATTCAGTTGGTCTCGGTTATGACTTTTGAATTTCAACTCTACAGATCCTTTATTCCTGTACACTTACTAAGCATTAATGTTGAGTTTGCTTTTGCTCTATAGTTTCCAAGAATCATCTGACAGAAAATCACTGAGGCTGATTCAAACTAGCAAAAGGCGCATGCTACTGTTTGAGTTATTTCCCTTTGGAAAATGTTAAAGACAAGATCCTTTATATAATTTTTTTGAATTTTAAGCATTACAAATGATTTTATGTCCCAACAGTACAAGTAATATCTGATTACATCTATGGATGAAAGTGCTGCTCTTTAACAATGGTGCTGAAATGTCTGTCCTGCCCCCCCTGCAGTGAAAGAGAAGGAGGACCTCCACCCTGACGTGGAGTCACAAAGAATGAATGATGACACCTTCTGTGAATACAGGTGAGCTGTACTCCTGCTCTGCAGTGGAAAGCTGCAGTGCCAAAGTGTGCTGGAGAAACGACATTTTTTATCTCCTTAAAATGCATCGTCTTGTAGCAATATTAATCTAACAACCATATGTTAAATCTTTTCTGGCTGAGAAACTCATTTGTCATCTGTCACAATAATGCTTTTCTCTCCCATCCCAAAAGCAAACCATGCATTCATGAGCTTTACCAGGATCAGCCTAGAAGCCAGTGTTCTCATCATTTAATGGGCTAGGTAATCACACTCTGTAGTTAAGAGTAGTGGGTAACAAAAACTTGAGCTTTGCTCCCCTTTAGTTGGAATTATGTGCTTTTACTTTGTTGTCAGATTGTGATCTGAGTGTGTGAGTCAGCTTGGTCCTTTAGGCATCAGTAGGTTATTTTGTGTGTTACTATGTGTGTGTCTGCATACAGTATATATGTGAATTAGAAAATAGTCCTCACCCGTGAAGCCTTTTATCTTGTAAAATTTTAATTAATTACTTCCAACATGTGTTTGTGTAGAAAATCACACTCTCCTGTCAGGCTCTTGGAAGCAGTCTGAATGATTTTCTCTGGCTGTTATGCATTTTGAGTCAATATCTGATGTAGAGGATCTGATTTTTCAATACATAATTGGCTAGTTATTAATTTATAATTGTCTTAGTTACTTACTTACTTGTTTTATTGTCCATGTTGTGTTTCCTGGAGGGCTTTAGCTCGTATCAAAACAGGAAACTTATTCCTAAATTCAGCATTTGCATTTTATTTTACATTTTACAGTTTACTTGAAGTGAATGGCAGGACGGAGCAAAAAGACTGGTGGTAGTGTGACCACACTTTGCAACCAAGACATTTCTTAGACAACAGCTGTAATTCATTATTAATAAAGGTCTTAGATCAGCTGCCTACGGAATCTATTGTATTAAGGTCATGTTTTAGCCACCTCTAATGTAGAAAGATGTATCTGAGGAGACTGGATGTTTGTGAAACATTAAATGTTGCTGTCTGTTTCTGTAGTGCCTCTGCCTACCTGGTGCTTTGACTGATGTAGATTTACCTTTAAACCCTGATTCATATTTTGAATTAGGGTGTAATGTGTGGAATATCTTCAATACAGGCTCTTTTCGTTGCAATAAAGGATGCTTCCACTGCAGACACATAGATTGATTCTAGATGTATAGTAATTGCTGATGACATTCAATGAAACAAACATAAACTAAGCATGGGTGGAAAAACTGAGCCTTTAAGCCCGAAGCAGACAGCTGTTGTACTTTATAATAGCTGCTGAATTTCCATTGTTTGCATTGTTTGGCTGTTACGGCGACAGTTTAGGGAAATTGAGTGAATCCTATTCTGCTTGACAGCACTGCAACAACTGTGTGACAATGGCGTGTTTGTGCACACGCAACAGAAATCACCTAAAATAGCCTCTTGATTCTGCTCGTCATCATATTATTCAGAACATGATTACTCACAATTGTGTGGTTGCTGCCAATTGCATCCCTGTGATTCTTGCCAAGACTATAATTCTGTTAAACAGGAAAGAATGCACTGTCTACAGTCCTGTTTATAGATTATATAGCTTAAAGATGTAATAAGTATGTTTTTACTGTTCCATAGCTCCAAATGACTGCATTTGTGTGAACGGCTAGGGTTTGCCGATCAATACCAATGACTCAATGATTTCTGTACAGATACTGAGGTGGCTTTCAAACACGCTGTGTCACAGAAAAGTATTATTTTCTGTGACATTTAACACTGATGAAAGACCCAGGAAAGTACCAAGTAGTGCTGGGTGATAATTCAGTATTATCATACATCAGCTTTCAGTGATATCGTAGTATGATGATAATTTTATTTTGTGTTTTGCAAAATTCTGTTGTCCAAATTAATGATACAAAGTAAGTTGTAATTCAAAACTAACAAAATTCTTTGTTGAGGTATAGTTGTTTTAAATGTGTGAAGAACATTTTCTGGTGTAATGCAGTGGAGCATGGTTAATTGTGTTTTTATGATATTTAATTTATATATATATATATATTGCTTCTGAGCTCATCAGGCAGGAGAAGCCATGGTGATATGAGTTTGTGAGTTGGTGCAGATGTTTGGCTGCAACTGTTTAGAATGCCTCTCAGGGTTGGTTTCATGAGGCTGTTCTGACTACTGTCCCCCTAGAGTGCCCTTAGCCTTACTATGATGTTGTTTTCCTGGCTTTAGAGCTGGATTCAGGGCTCTCTTGTGCCCTTTGAATCTCCAAAGGCAACAGACCACCCACTAGTATGCCACGTGTCTGGGGAGCTGACAAGTGGTAATTATGCTTCAGCCCTCTGCTGCCTTGCCCCTCTGTCCACTGAAAGAACAGCAGGTTCCATAGCTTCAGTAGGCTGTTAGCCAACAGTGTGATGCAATTGTTTCCTTAGCTAGTTTATCTGTTTTTGGTTGTTTTTTTTTTCATCCCTTCTCCTTTTTCCTCATCTTAGCTCTCATATTTTTATGTGCAAATTGGGAGTTTGCAGCAGATGCGACAAAGTTTTGATCCAGACACCTTCAAACTAAAATAAGTACAACTTCAGGTGCAAACGGGGTGGGTGGGTTGGGGGGGATCCTCCTTCCACCTGAAGTTTCTGTGCTGCCCCCTAACCAAGTCAGCATGGGTCAATGGCAAGACAAATTTAATTACCTTCTGCCAAGTGATGTGCTTCCATCTTTCACCTGTTTGTGAGGCTTAAGGAAAGCCTTTTCACAGCAACAGCTGAGACTGAGCTGGATCCCAACCAAGGTCTTGAATGAGAGCTGAGGCTCAAAAGCACCATTTTATCACTGTATTCAAAGTCACTGTGGGCGGGCTGCATCGGCTGTGGCATTCCACTGCTCTTAGATAACAGCCACTTATCTTCAGCGCTCTAGAGTCGTCAGAGAAAGAAGGCTTGATAAGAGTTGAAATGCAGACCTTATGTGGCTTGCATGGTAAACGGCCTCATGAAATAGGATAGATAAGATTGGCTATTAAAAATCCCAGTGAAGTAGACCCGATTTGTAATCTTAGCTTGACCCATGTCTCTGCACTAAAATGCTGCTCAAAATGTCGACGCAGGTGTCAACTACAGTACACCTCAAATGGCCCTATCATATACCTGCCACCTGAGCGTCGACTCTGAACGCAGACGCTCTGTGTTATGAATACTAAACCAAAGGAGAGAGAGAGGTGTTACCAAACATGGATGGTTTAGGGAATTAGAAAGGAGGACAGGGAGGAAAAATATCCTCAGTGTTTTGAGGTGACCCCACATCTTGGAGTGAGGCACCTGCAAGCTGGCCAGTTTCCCAGCCTTAAATTGGCATCTAATCTCCTCAGCCTGCATGTCGGCCCCTCGGGAATACCAGGAATGACAGGCTGTTTGTCTGGGATTGCATATGCCCCACCGCTTCCCCCTCTTCCTTCTCACTTTCTCAATCTTAGCCCCCCCCCCCCTCCCACACACACACACACACCTCCCACCCATCTTCTTTCTCACTGCACTGCAATTTGAGATTTGAAATTGCCTTTGGTCCTGAAGCCTTGGCAATTAGCAATTAGTGAAGTGATTGTAGCAAGCCCTCCCCGCCTCCCTTGTGCTCCCTTTCCTGCTGTGCAGCCGCTGCATCCACCCCTGCCTACCACCTGTAGTGATGTATTGAAACCATAAGAACTTGCTTTGTGACTAAGAGTGCGTGTGTGTGTGTTAGTGCAGCCAAGCATCTAATAGTCTATATGTACTGTACAGGCTCTGTATGCCGTGCATCTGTGTAGCTTTTGGTTATAAGTGTTATTGTGTGTGTGTTTGTGTGTGTGTGTGTGTCAAAGACAGCCTATGTGCTTTGCTTCTGAACATCTGCCTGATGGTCTATACGATGTGATTGTTTATGCACTGCACCACTGACCCTGGCCATCCTTCTCTGTTGTTGTTGATGGCAGTGACAGCGATGAGAAGCCACTGAAGGGCAGTAGCTTGGCTTCCCTGAATGGCGATGACACCATTGGGGACAGCGTCAGCAGAGACAGCCTGGTTGACTACGCCGACGGTGGAGGAGAATTCAATGAGGACGGTTCATTTATCGGAGAATATTCCGGACGCAAGCACGAAGGCTCTGTTAGCGAGCCCAGCCCAGTCACTGCATAAAGCCAGGCTCCAGCTGAAACGGTCTACAAATCCTTTCAAGATATTTTTTTAATTCAGCTTCCCTGGCATTAAATACAGCTTGAATAGCCAAATATGGGGGGATAAAAATGACTCAAATGTGTACAAGTTTTTACAGCAGGAAGAGGAAGGGAAAAGAAAGAATACACCCACACACATCAGTGTGAAAACCATGTGAGTCTTTGTACATACTGTAAGAGAATGACCTGTATCATTTGAGTGTTTCATGATTTTATCAATGATAATAAAGTGTTTTTTGTATCAGCCACAATCTTCAATCTTAATCCTCACTGATTTTGTTCTTACACAAAAGACAGAACAATTATTTTCCACAATGTAAAAAAACACTGAAAATGTCACCATATATGTATCTTTTTACACTGTGGATGAGAATAACACTTACAATAGACATACATATGCATCTACAACATGTGTTCATTCATTTATCACACAGTGCAGAATGTCCTATTTATTGAAGACAGAATCGCTCTCGTGAAATGGAACCAATATCTAGTCAGAAATGCTTTACTATCAATTACAGTGTATTTTATGTATATATTTTTGATTTTTGTTAATATGCAAATGTGTGAAAGTTGATGATTAGTTTATAATCAAAAGGCTGATGATACCTTTTATATCTTTATATCATTATATCAGACATATTTTTGAACTTTTTTTATTGTTTTTTGTATCAAACAGGAGACAAAAACATGAACACAAGAACAAATTCAAGTTTAAAATTCCACTAACCATGCATTTATCTCTGGAGTGTAATCATGAATTCTCCATAGATTTGTAGTTTGCTCGTTTATTTCGGTTTGTTTGTTCCTTTTTACTGTTTTACGTAATGATGTAATGTTTACTTGTGTGGACCCCAGGAAGAGTAGTTGCTACCTTGGTAGTAGCTAAGGGGGATCCAAATAAATAAATAAATACATTTATTACAGCAACTTGACAAAACTCTAATTGGTGAATGAAACATTCATCTTAGGGACTCACCGCTGCTGAAGAGGAAGTTCTCAAACTAAAGCAATTTGTCATTCTCCTATTTATAAGGTTTTGGACTTTACATGCCTTTAAAACTATTTGGCAGCTGAGCTTTTTATTATCTTGAAATTGTTAATGCCTGGTACTTCCCTTTTTTTTTTTTTTTAACTTGGTGCAATGATTAATCAGTTTCTGTTTGCTGCACCTTTTCTGTAATTTAAAAAGCACTCACTTCTACGTAATCCTACTTTCCAGTTGAGATGTCCTTCCACTGAACATGGAATGTGAATACATTATAAGAAAAATTCCTTCCTTGGTCCTTTTCCAAAATTATACAGCACATTTTGTTCACAAACAAAGCACAAAGTGATATTGGAATTATAAAAATATTGCGGAAGCTTGATATTCTCAAAGGTCAAACACATTGCAAATCCCAAAAATATTTTTCCCGCTATCTACGCAATACATGCAGTGAATCCTCACATGCATAATGCATGTTGCTAAAATATTCATCAAGGATATAACTCCAGTAAGATTGACCTGTTCAACAATCTTACTTAAATAGATGTATTAAAACAGGATACAGCAGTGGTTTTGGCTACAAAGTACTAAATGTTTCATTGGCTAGAGGCTTATTTTTTACGTGTAAGATTCACCACTAAGATGGTGAAGATACAAAGACCTCTTTAAAGCCAAAGAAGATTCTTGAAAACCAAAGAGATCCAGTTAGATATGTAACTGTCGACCAGGGGGGCGCTTTAGAGACATCTGCACAGGACAAAGTGGACATTGGGATGCTCAGTTGTACTGTGTCTGCATTACATCACTGTACCTGTAAGTGAGAGGCAGCGAGTGCAGATGACAAAAATGATGCTCACATTGGTTGTCATTCAGATAATGGCAACACTTGCATCAACAAAATGGAGACTGATTCACCACTGAGCACTTTAAAGTTATGAAGACCTCTTTAAATCCAAAGAAGAGTCTTGAAAACCAAAGACATCCAGTTAGATGTGTAACTATGTCGATGATAAAAGCCATGTAGAGAGTTTAAATGAATTTCACTTCAAACCAAAATGAGCAAAAGTGGTTATATGGAAGAATGTTTAGCTATGACATATAGTCAACATTGTTGTCGATCTCTTACCCATTACTGGGAAATCTCGTTCACATTACTTGCTACAGATAATTGGAGCCAGGTCCCATTGCTCCAATTATCTGAACCAAAGCAGTGCTTGCTCTCCCCTTCAATATCTGAGGGGAAAATATAGCACCTTTGATGAGGCAGAAAACCCTACTAACGAAGATGGGAGATGATCAACTCATCTGTCATTTGGTGGGAGCCTCTTTAAATCCCTCCTAAACAGCTCAACTACCCCTCTGATTCACTCCATTATTTTAGAGCCTTTCAATAAATAAAGCTCAGAGGTTCAGGAAGAAGATTTTTTCCTTATTTACCAGATTTTTTTTTTTGTCCCAAAATTCCAAAACGAACAACTTTGACTGAAATTAAACATTTTAATTTATCATGCATACAAAGACAGGAAGATGCATACAGTTACAGAATATCTTCAGTCACAGTCTGAGCATTTATTAAAGGACAAACCAATACAATACAACAATGTTTATTTTACTTTATTTCAACTTTCTGTTGTTCAAATCCTCTTACCTCTCTCACTGGACTTCTTGCATATCTCTAAAATACCTTTGAGGCTCCTTATCTTCCATTCTGAATACACAGCCTCCTTGCAGCTGTATAGTCTGTCTATAGCCTGGTGATTATAAATAGGCATTGTAGCCGTAATCAAATCAGACTTGGGATAGTGGAGTTGAAAAGCACTCCATGCCTCATGGCAAGATAAAGGTCATTTAAAGAGATAATCCCTGTATTGTCAGGGATTACGCCCTCATCCGTTTTAAAATTGCTTTCTCCATGGAACATTAAAACCTCTAAACAACAACAAAAGATTACTCTAGTCAAAGCTCCCCTGAGTGTCACACAAGCAGTTTTTTTGCTCCACTAAATCTATTTTGAGGACATACAGGTGACCCTTTCAAAAAGTCATAATAGCC
Source organism: Maccullochella peelii (assembly GCA_002120245.1). NCBI lineage: Eukaryota > Metazoa > Chordata > Actinopteri > Centrarchiformes > Percichthyidae > Maccullochella > Maccullochella peelii. Next base: position 13,894 of record LKNJ01002282.1, read on the forward strand.
CTATTTTGGAACGAGCATAGGTCAGGATGTTAACATCACCTGAATCCATGTTGTATGGAGCAGCCTTGTTTGTTGCATGGTGTTTTTGCTCATGTTATCGCCAGTGGATGCTGCACACTCACACATAAACTCAAAGCGGATCACTCCCGTTCAGTCGATTTGATCGGAGCAGATATTTAGGCTAAGTGCCCTGGAAATTGCCTGGTGGGAGGAAATCGATAGCATGCTCACACATGCTGTGAGTTCACCCCAGTAACCGTGGGCTGTAACCACTCAGCTTTGCACCAACTTTAAACCAACCGAAGACGCTGCAAGGACAGGACACTGCAAAAACTGTAGCTTGCAGTGAAGATTTGCAGTTTTCTCAGGGTGTGAGATATTGAGTTTACGCTGTAACTACTCAGTAAAGAAGGAGTTAGCAGGATGGACATGAAGGTCTCATCAATAATGAACGCTGTTGGGTTCACCGAGAGGGGAACTGTGACAGGTGTTTCCGGAGAAGCTCTTATGGAGGACCTTCTTCTCTTTGGCGGCTTTTAAAGGAATGCAGCTAAAGCATTTGCAGAGGAATCTGTACCAGAAGTTAAACCAATGTCATGGCTTTTGCTTTTTCAAAGGGACAAATTCAGAGCAACACACACAAATGCTTTTAAGGACATGTTTTGAGCGCTTTACCAGAGAAAGGGTTAAGGGTGGAGAAAAGGGGGGTTGAGTATTGAAGGTTATTTGACTGCACGCTCTTTACTGAAACATGCTTCAGCAGCATTGCAGATGAAGAAAAGGAGCTCAGAAAGATGGCTCATGACTTTGACACACAATCAGAATGATAGTGTTTTATCTTCCATTTTCTTCCAATGGCCTTCACTCTGCATTTTCTGAAGTGGATGTGGGATGAATGCCCGCGTATACCTTTTTAATGAAATCCAATCCAGACTAACATGAAAAAGACACAGCCTTCAAGCAAGACATCAACGTCTAGACTCGCATTCAAGAGGCTTTTATTGTCTGTCTCTTTCACAGTCTTTCACAAAATCTTCTGAACATGTAGCTTCTATTAATTCCACTTTTAAAAAATTTAAATAAATCAAATAATAAATCAAATAAACAAAAAGTTGCTCCAGTTACAGTAACACCCGGAAGAACTCCCATCTAATTTAGGTCTCAGGCGTCCTCCTCCCATTTCTCCTCATTCTTTTGTCATCTCAACATGATGCTCTACTCACCTTCTGCTAAAATTTAATTTGTCTCAGTAGAATGCAAATGGGATTGGATGATTCTGCATACAGAGAATCCTTTTAGAGGGCTATTATTTCCCTGGTAAACTGCTTTAGATGCAAGCACAGACAATCTCAAATGCCAGCCAGCAATTGAGTGGATGTTTGTGCCTGTGTGTGTGTGTGTGTGTGTGTGTGTGTGTGCTTTTGTGTGTGTGATCAGGAGGAGGCAGAGACACTCAGCCATGGCAGAAACTAATGAGACATGCATTGGTAATATGATTACAAAGTCAGGCTGGCTATGTCAGAGACCAGGGGGGCGCTTTAGAGACATCTGCACAGGACAAAGTGGACATTGGGATGCTCAGTTGTACTGTGTCTGCATTACATCACTGTACCTGTAAGTGAGAGGCAGCGAGTGCAGATGA